>CAXITT010000118.1:224121-244619 GCA_964033795.1 Lymnaea stagnalis
ACATCCTGAATACTTGGTTTTGAAATTAAAAAAAAAAAAAAAAAAACTTTAATGCTGTATGATCTAACATCATCTTGACTATATCTTAATGTTAACATCACTAATAAGCTTATGTTTTTTTTAATGCATTATTTTTTAAAAAAAACATGATATATTTTTCATGTTGTATGCTTTGTCTTTGCATGTGCACATATTTGCCATAATAGAGACGTTATCCAATTAGATTGGTTCCATTATGTTTCATGAATATATTAAATTTAGATGCTGATAAAAATTTGCCAGGTTCAGTACCAGGAAGCTGGTTGAATGTGCCAGTCAGTTATCTTAACAATGCATTTAAGTGATAAACTATAATTTAATATAATAAGGAAATTAAGATAACGCTCCATGCTCAAAAAGTAAAAGTTGTCTAACTTGTTGTTTTAGAAGTTCAATAAAATTTTGAGAATTTTTATTTGGACAGTGAAGAAAATATTTTTTTTTTCAAAATAATTGACTCGAGGCAAGTTTAAAATTGTACAACTCATATTCTAAGTTCAATCTTTTTGAAATGTGCTTCCTGTCACTTCTCTTAGCAGTTAGTATATTTTTTAATTTGTAAAATAATTCCACCTAGCTGCACCAGGAGGGTGGGTTTAATTCTGTTACACGTCTGTTTTTAGTTTCAAATCAACATTCTTATGACCAACTCACAATTTTTATTATATCATTAGGTTGTCAGGGTTTTTTCTCTTCCAAGTTTTTATTTTTATTTATTTATCTATTTATCTTTTATAAATTATATTTCCAAGATTAATTAAGAAGACCTGTTGGTCCGCAAGCAGGTAAACTTATTTAAGTGTCAAGCATCGCAAGTCAAACATGACATGTGGTATGGAAACTCTTGACAAAGTATGTCAGTCACAACCTTGAATCTTTCTCTTGAAAGTAACAACACGAGGATCCCAAATCAAAAAAATGTTAAAATATATGCAAAGATACCTCTTTTTTTTCTTTGTTTTTTTTTTGTTTTGTGAAATATTTTGTTTTGGAAATTTGAGGAAAAAAATATACACTAACCATGACAGACTATTCGTTCATCAACACATTTTAAATTATATTTATATTCCATCCATTGTGTCATTCTGTTTCAGATGTATCGTTTATGCACTTTGAAAATATTTTATGTTACATGGCTTTTTCAATTTTGAGATTGTGCTTGAAGTCTTGAAATAGAGACCAGGCCTTTCAAAATTGTATTTTGGGCAATGAATGTTATTTCAACCTGAAAGTGAACACAGGTCAAAATACGGCAGGCAGGAGGGTGTGGAAGGAAATTGGAGGGGATGGAGGCGGAGGCCGAAGGAAGAATCAAACCTGCTTATTCATCTTCATTTTAACATAGGCCAAATATTTGCCACTTGCCACTGACATTGACCTCTGTAGTCAATACTGCACAGCTTTCTCACCCCCCCCCCCCATTTATTTTCTATTACCATTTATTTATTAAGTTTTTCTATACAGCCTTTATAACCAATATTTGCCCTCATCAGGAGCTCTGAGAGTTAAATTTGCATGTTTAACAATACTTATTTCACTCACCTCGGACACTTTTTAAACAAATTATTGTCTCTGTTTTTATTTAAAATAATTTAATTTTTTTTAAATTAAGGTTTTCATTATTATTGAATATTTGTCATTAATTAAGCACTTTCCTTGCTGACTTCAGCTAGGAAAGTGCTTAATTAATTAAGACATTTAGAATTTTTATTTTTTTAAGCAACAGACCACTGATGGAGTAACCTCGAATCCATTTCCTTAGGTTAAGTCCCTTTATATTCTGTTTTCCAATAACAAAAGCTCTCCAGGAGGGCTTCGCATTATCAGGGCTTCTAATTCATGTGGCTGAGTCTTTCATTTATAACTTCTGTTTTTTAACACCTTATTTTTGTGTGCTTTTTAAAAATACTCCACTTTATTTATCCAAATAGTTGGTATAAAATACACATTAACAGTACATAGCATAAGAATGTATTTTTTTATTTTAAACATTGTTTTATTTCAATTTTACTTGTAATTTTTTTTTTTAATCAGTAAATAAAGATCAACATATGGTCATTTAATATATAAATGTTTTCAATTAATAGAATTAAAAGTGAAAAACTGAATTTTTTAAGGTTTTTTTTTGCTTCAGACTAGGGAAATTTTTAATAGAGCCATCCACTTTAGATATATATGTTACGTCCCAAATACCGGAAACACATTATCTATAGAGGAAGATTAAAACAAATTTTTTCCTTCTCATTTTCTCAATGTTTTAATCTGAAAAATGGGTTTTTAAAAAAAATGATTGTATGGTTCTTTTAATTTTCAAGAGAGTAACAATGTATTTAAAAAAAAATACTTTGATCACATTGAAGCCATACTGATTTCTTTATCCGCCAATCTTACTCATTTTTATTATGTGGTAAATTATTTGACTCCCCACAAGTCTTAATGAAAGATACACAGGAATTTCTATTACAACGTTTATTGTAGCTCCTCAATGATTTAACAATATATGACTCCGAAATATTGTACCATGCTTATTAAAATTACATAATACATAACCGATATTGAAATGTGTATTTAACTTTTGCTGGGTGCTTGAAGTTTGAGAGTTAAATTTAAAGTTGTTCAATATTTTTGTTTATTTTAGAAGGATTCAGTACCGTACATGTTCATTATAGCAGCGTGATTAGAATTTAAGCTTTAACCCATTTTGATTGCATTGAGTCATTCACCTTTTAGATAGCTGTAGTCTGTCACTTTCACTAATGGTACAGGCAAGGCGAATCACTTTCTAAAATCATGGCCCATTTAATATTCACTCATGTCAGAGATTAGATAATGCCCAGAGAACTTTCTCCTACATAATAAATATCCTGATTCAGCCTTACATCATAACTGAGAAAAGACAAGTTTTAATATGTTGCAATCATGAATGCAGTCAAATGAACCAATCTCAATTAAAAATATATATGCAGCCTCAAATGACCCTCGACATTGTTTTTATTCATTTCAGCAGAAAGCAAACTTAATTAATCCTCAATGTAAATTGTGTAATTTACTTATTGAAAGAAAAAGATAATAGCCATAGATGATAAATATGTGTATAAGACAAGCCATAAATGATAATTATATATATGTGTAATTTTTCTTATGCTCATTAGTGTTCAGGTTTATTTCTTATTAACAGTATGACTATAAAATAAAATTATATATTTTTTACTTGTAATAAATCCATTGCTTTGTTATGTCAATATACTTTTCAGGAATGGATTCCCTTTAACAATCTAGCAATTTAAAAATGATTTAATTTTTTAAAATTTAAATATCACATTTAAAAATAAAAGGGAAATCAATCAATAATTGCAGTTAATGTATTAACAAATGAATATTGTAACAACCAGACTTGTTTGCTCAAACAGAAGGACCATTTTTACACATCAGTGACTCACACAGCTGATCAAGTTCATCTCATCAATTTAACTTCTCTGTTTTGTTTAGATTAATAAGATTGATATTGGTCAAAATATAGGTTTCCGATAATTGCTGTCAATTTAATTAATCTAACAAAGTGTCATGATGGGAAGCGCAGGTTTTTAATAAGAAAACATATGAAGTTAAATTTTTAACATTCTTATGTTTCAATTTTTTTTTACATTTATCCTCATGCTTCCTTTGAATCGAACTTTTTTACTGTGTGTGATGTAAGCAGAGTTTTGTATGGGGTGCTCCACCATGTAGGGTGTGCACTGAAAGTCTTGTGTTCAACAGTGCAATTGATACTACTGAAACTACCCTCATCCTCACATAATATAATAATGATTATAATTTGGATTGGGTCAGATGGGGAAGACAAGAGCTTGGGAACTCTGATTTCAGCTAAAGGGTCCTTGTCCTAATCAGATCTGTTGTATTTTAACTCAGAAACAATGAACGTCATTACAAGGTTTAAGACTTGTGGTCACTACTTTTTTTTTAAAAATATATATTTTGTTTTAAAGTATTAAGTTCATTACAAGGTTCAAGACTTGTGGTCACGGTTTTTTTTTTTTTAATTTTTTGTTTAGTTTTTTGCTCATTTTTTCACTGCTTATTTTATAAAAAAATCAACCTTATTCTTTTTCTTCCATTATTACCTAAGGAACCATGTTTTATTTTTTATTTTGCCTGTTTAAAGACTTGTGGTCACGGTTTTTTTTTTTTTTAATTTTTTGTTTAGTTTTTTGCTCATTTATTCACTGCTTATATTATAAAAAAATCAACCTTATTCTTTTTCTGCCATGATTACCTAAGGCACCATGTTTTATTTTGTATTTTGCCTGTTTCTGTTGTAAGCAACTATTCTGATGAATCAAAACAAAACAAAAAAAGAAAAAGAACTATTCCTGTGCCATATTTATTTTGTTGCAAGTCAAAGTATTTGAAAGGCTTTAGTGCAGTCGACTGTGCCGTAATTACAGTTTTGTAATACTTGTAAATCTTGGTGTTGATCAGTATTAGCCATGTGAGACTATCTTAAGTGATCAGCTTTTTTACTAATACCTAGTGGTGAGGTTAATGTTGTCATAAGGGATGCGCTGGTTAGCTAATACCTAGTGGTGAGGTTAATTTTTCACATTCAGATGGACATTGGATTTTAAATACCCGGTATGATCATAGCATAAATGTTATTGTGCCACTCAGCAAACCCCAAGAAAGAACAACCCCTTCAAGGGCTCAATTCAAAGGGCCACAGATGGGTTGGGGAAGATCCTTTGTAAGAAATTATGTAAATTATTGTGTTCAAACTTAAATTAAGTTGTTTTGTAAAGTTTCTGGCCAGACTATCCTCAATCCTGCTTCAGGAGGTAAATAGAAATCTATTGAAGTAGGCCTCCAAGACATGATTTTACATAGTAATATGGTTGAAGCAGGCCTCTAAGACAGCGGTTGTCAACCTGTGCGTCGCGATCCCTTTTGGGGGTCGAACGACCCTTGCACAAGGGTCGCATAAGACCATTGGAAAACACTTACCTGTATATGAAGTAGCAGTGAAAATAATGTATGGTTGGGGGTCCCTTGCAGTATTAGGAAGGTTGAGAACCACTGCTCTAAGACATGATGTTACATAGTAATATGGTCGATGACCAGCAAAAAATAGCCACTACATTTTAGAACTTGTCCTGGTTATGGGGTGGCGCCTGACTTGTTAATACTATGATTTCTCTACTTGTTATTGAAAAGTTCTTAAATGTGATTGCTTTCACTTCTCTGTTACTGTTACTGCTGTTTTCTAGGTGAGATTCTGTCATTTATTTAAGTAAGCCACGTGCCATCTATAATTTTGTCCCTACTTTGAGTTTGCTCATGACACATGCCAAAATAATCTTTTAAAATGTTGCATGTCCTTAAGAATTCATTTCCCTGCTATCATGAGGAATCATTTCAGCCCCTGTCTTTGTTAATATGATGAGCCATCAGTATACATATATTAATTTTTTTTCATTGACTTTAATTACAGTTTTGTGGATTTGAGTTAATTCCTTGTGATGTGAAACAAAAAATGTTGAGCTTACAGTACTGGGAAGGACAGGACAAATCTCTACTGTTTTTGTTTTTTAAATGGCAAACCTATTGGAAGATAAATTTGATTCTGCAAAAAGTGCACACATGTCAAATCAGTCTGATTAAATGGCTCTGAACATTTTTATAATTTTAACCAATATTAAATTCTAATTTCTATCTTGAATAAAAGATATCAGCAAGGGTAATCAAGAAAAGATCATTCTTCAACTCCTTCTTCTGGTCAGAAAACTGAATTTGTACACATCCCCGACTGCGACCTATTACATTTACTGTTTACTCACTGTGTAGTGCATTGATAATTTCTAACAATCTTTATGTATTATATGTATAAAGTACTTTGAGCTGATGAGAATAATTTAAAAAATAAAAAAAATCCAATTTTAATATTGAATTATCTTATTTTACTAATGCCAATAACATGATTGAATTGATTGACCACAGTTTTAGGCAGTATCTTTATGTCATCTTATATGGTTGTCAAGTTTGCTTTTGACAAGCACCACTTGAGTTTATCATAAAGCAATTGATGGTTTACATCGTCATCCACCTGTTTTGTTTTTTTTTTAAACCTCATATTATTCATGGGAGTCACCTTCAGCTGGGTGGTGAATGGGAAATGCGGGCCCCACTCCACTCTGATAAGGATTTAATGTCACTTGGTCTCTCGTGATATCACTGCCCTATCCTCAAGCCATTATAAACATGTTATCACCTTAACCAACCCCAAGCCACACAGTTCCCCTAAAGACAACAAAAACATGTCATTAAATTTCAACCCACTCTTGTGCAATAGGTTTCAACCCTTTTTTTGGTCATGAAACAGTGTTGCTTGCTTTGCCGAGGTTGTCAGTTGTGTGATTTACAAATCGACGTAAACAAACATTTTGGGGCATTTTACAAACTAGCAACTATAATAAAAATCCATCAAATCAAATAGGTTTTAAAAAAATAATAGTTTGCTAGGATACTGCTCCTAACTGAAATATCCAATTTTTTTTCCTATATTTTTTTCAATGGAGTGTTGCAGAATTTTAGTAAATATTGTGCCACAAGTTTTAAATGAAGGTTTAGAACAGCTGTTTTAATGCTACAACACTATTGAGATTAAGTGGGGGGGGGGGGACAGCTCATGGCTGTATTTTAAACACATTCATGGTTCCACAGTATTTCAGGTGTGTAATGGATAAGGATATGAGATTCACGAAAATTTCCACTGTATCAGCTCTAAGAGATATTATCAATTGGGGACCAGACTGAGTTACTCAACAAGGGGTTAGTTTGAAGGGCTGGGGTTGGTGCCATAACTGGCATGAGGGTAGCCAGCTGGCATAGGTTGGTGTTTTATTTTTATTTAAAAATGTTTGAGATTTTATTGTTATCTAGAGTGGAACTATTTTATGGGACATCCAATCTTCATCAACCCCACTCTACTCTACTCCCAAAAATGTATCCCTCGTAAGATTGAGAGTCATGACATCCAATCTTCATCAACCCCACTCTACTCTACTCCCAAAAATGTATCCTTCGTAAGATTGAGAGTCATGACATCCAATCTTCATCAACCCCACTCTACTCCACTCCCAAAAATGTATCCTTCGTAAGATTGAGAGTCATGACATCCAATCTTCATCAACCCCACTCTACTCCACTCCCAAAAATGTATCCTTCGTAAGATTGAGAGTCATGACATCCAATCTTCATCAACCCCACTCTACTCTACTCCCAAAAATGTATCCTTCGTAAGATTGAGAGTCATGACATCCAATCTTCATCAACCCCACTCTACTCTACTCCCAAAAATGTATCCCTCGTAAGATTGAGAGTCATTGATTTATGTCAGTTTATTTCAAACTTTTCTCCCTGTAACTGATACACCCCTCTTCCTCTGCCCCAATGTTTACACCAGTGTTAACATTAAGGAAAATATCTTTATCATTGTTTTTCTATGTACATGTAATGGGGTACTTTAATTAAATTTAGTTAACTGTTAGGTTCTTCAGTTTCTTTCCCTAAAAATTTTTTTTTTAGAATTATATAAATTTTGGTAAAATATAATGTTAAAAAATAGTTACTCTATTTTTGTAAATATAATTCAATTTAAAAAATGTAGTCCTATACATATTTATTGCGATGTTCACTAAAGTCAGTAAGAAAGAATGTATTGTAAATCTAGCATGTCATTAAAGATTATTTCTTTTACAGATGCAGAACCCCCCCCCCCTTTTTTTTTTTTTTTTTTTTTTTTTTTTCTGGTTTTTTTGGGGGGGNACAAAATTTATTAATCAAAAATCAAAATTAAGTTCGAAAGACAATTTTTTTTTTTTTTTTTGTAAACATCTCAACACCTCTTAACATTCATATTATGATTGCCAAACGGCAGCAGTGGGGTGGGAGAGGGGAGGTGTAGCTGCTTGCCTAATGTCAGCATCCAACTGGACCCACCTCAGCAGACAAGCCAATCTGGTCCACGCGTTGACGGGTGACATCCGCTAACGTTTGTCAACAGTCCTTAACACACTTTTTAAAAAAATAATAATAAATATGTAATATGTTTAGTCAGCATAACTGTAGTTTCATTGCTAGTAGTATTTATTAGTTCACATCAGCACAAGTCGACTTATTATCTGTACATCATGTCATCAGCTAATAACTCATTTTTAGTTTAATTATATTACCTTTTCGTGTATTCTCTGTTTTAGCCCAAGAAAAGCTCTAAAAAATCTGGTCTTTTTTTTTTTTTTTTTTTTTTTTTGAAGATCAGTTTACATACCGTACTTTTATAAAAAAAAACTATTATCATATGTAAAATTAATTTTGAAACCAATATTTTACTTTTGAACATGCTCTTGTATAGATATTTGACTGAGTACGCAATAGTGTCAGGGTGTAAAGCTGTCAAAAATATTAGCGTAAGAGAATCATTTGTTCAAGGCTTTAAATGAAGATGTTGTTAATTTTTTTTTAATTACGTCCTGCAGCTATTTATAATTGATGAACTGTCAAATTAAATTTTGATGTAACGTTCACCGTCTAAAATGTATGGATCTTCCATGATCGTACGGAGCCATAGATCATGAATGCTCCAATAACTATTTTTTTTGTTTTTCTTTTACAAAATTCAATTTCAAACAAATGTGCAGTTTGATCATAGTCCCCCGTCCCCCCTCTCCACCTTTTGACGTCCTTCGCTTGAACAACTGGAAAATATTATTAGGATTTTTGGGGGGAACCACTGACCACCAGCTGTTTGCTCGTCTTTGTGTGTGTGAGAGGGGGGGGGAAGGGGGGGGGTGTTTGACAGTGAACATGGTAAATAGGTGACAGTGCTTGATCAACCAAACAACTTTGTCGACGTGGCTATGTGATTAGACACTGGTCGTGAGTAACGAATTTAGGGCCTTCAGAATTGAGCACGCTCCCGAGTCTTTCTCTGTGATTGGCGATTTAGTGTTAGTTTTTTGTGTAATGGGTTTAGGCTCTTAGAGCAGGGGCTCTCTGTCGCACCCCCTTCCTCTTGATTCTCAAAAACATTTCCCTCTGCCCACCTGATTTTGTGGGTCTTCCCGTACCTCCTAACACCCCGTCACGCACGCCCATGGTTAAGAACAGTGGCGTAGCTAGGGTTAATGCCACCCGGGGCGGGACGATATTTTTTCCGCCCCCCCCCCGGCCCCACTTTTTTTTTCCACGATAAAAACTCTGCAGTTGGCCGAAAATGCCACACCTTCCATTTTAAAGAAGAAATTGCCGTCCTGGTCGGACCGTCGTCGCCCCCCTCTCCCCCCCCTTCCCCATTTCTCCACCATTGGTTATGACCCCCAGTCTTAGAGGGTCTTATTCTGAAGGGTTGTAAAACATTGCTAGCGGTGCAGCCTTTTTTTTTAAAATTTCTTTTTGTTTTTTTTTTTAAAATATTAAATACATACACAGATAAAATGCTTTTTCTTTTTTACCTGGTCGGACCGTCGTCGCCCCCCTCTCCCCCCCCTTCCCCATTTCCCCCCCCTTGGTTCTGCCCCCCAGTCTTAGAGGGTCTTATTCTGAAGGGTTGTAAAACATTGCTAGCGGTGCAGCCTTTTTTTTTAAAATTTCTTTTTGTTTTTTTTTTTAAAATAATAAAAACCAACACGGAGAAAATGCATTTCACTTTTTGATAGTGTGAGCATCTGACAGGCGGTAAGAGTTTCCAACCAGTTGATCGTCACGTTGATGTACACTTGTTGTGCACCGAACAGCTGACTATGCAAAGTGTTGCGGAATGTATGGAGTTTTGTTTTTAAATAAGGAACGGCATACTGCGCATTTACTTTTTTTTTTTTAATAAGGAGTATGTATTAGGCTCACAAATTATTATTGTATAGGTCTACACACGTAATTAGACATTTAGAGGGCGACTGCACGTCACCGGTCACAAAAATGAACTTTGATCCTGACATGTTTCTGGTATGTTGTGACGTTTGCACTGTGGGCCTTTAACGATAATTATGGAGGCGGTTATAGACTAGCGTTGTTTGAATGCTTGAAGTATTTTCGCTTTGACTTGTAGGCGCGTCATTTCGATCATATTATTATCCTTCGGGACATTGCATTGAAAACTGTTTTGACAATAAAATGATTTGAATGTAAGCTTTAAGTGTTATGTATTTATTGACTATAGCTCGGGTATGTACTGTCTGTTGTGGGGAACTGAAACACTACTCTAGGTCAGTGGCTCCCAACCCATTTTTTTTTCTTACTCACGGTACACCTTTTTTTTTTTTTTTATTCAATTTTTATGTTGGAGCCTTTAGGCCCACTCTTTGTTTGACAATACATTTTTTTTTTTTTCTCTTGGTACCTTTTTTTTTTTTTTTTTTAATCAATTTCTATGCTGGAGCCTTTAGGCCCACTCTGTGTATGACAATACTATTTTTATTTCCTGGGAGCGGCCGCAGAGCCCATGTATAGTGCACGCGACGCCCTCAGGGTTCCGCGGAGCACAGGTTGGGAACCACTGCTTTAGATTATTATTTAATAAAATCCAACAAACAGCTTAGCCTTGCACAATACAGAAGGGATGATTTCTCGGCCTTTAAGTTGTGATCATGGTCGATAAATATTCCCTTGGGGTGTTAGACTGTCAACATGTGACATGTGCCGTGGAGACACGTTAAAAAGATTATATATATATATATATATATATATAATAATATTATGTTTTCCGAGAAGGCAAAGCTGTCCATACAATTTTTAAGGCGCAGATTTGTTTTAATTCAACCGCAACGAAAATAACATATACTTTGGGGAACGGAAGGGTTGTTGAAAAATTAACCCCCCCCCCCTTTTTAATCGATTTAAAAATGTCAATGTTTTAAAAGATGACGACTCTTTTGGGATTCAAAACGGGTGTACATCATTTATACTACTAGTTCCATTCCCTTACTGCGACTCGCTGCTTAGTTTTAAACAAACACAATCTGGATAGTTTTCATGCATCCAACAGTGATTTCCCGACCATGGTTTGAGGACCCACTTGAAAAGGGGGAAAAAAAAGAAGAAGAAGAAAAAGCGGGACAGTTACATCGCACGATTCTCGTACGACTTGTACAAAATGTAGGTCAAAGTCTGACATTGGATTAGTGTTTCAATTTTTTTTTTTTTTTAAATCCATTCACTGATTGCGACACTTCGATAATATCTGATGGTGAATTTTATAGAACATCGTTACGTACTGTTATCTGGTTTTAACAAATTGAATACGGTATGTTATAAGATGTGGCTGGTTAGACGAACAACGTAACGAAGGACTGAACAACCAGTAACGGTATACAAAGAAAAACGATACCGAGGCTGGTGATATTAACAGTAAACAAAGTAATGATACAATTGTGTTGATGTAAAAATACAAATTCAGAAATACAGAAATTAAAAAAAAAAAAGATTTTGTTTCTTTTTTTTCTTTCTTTTTTTTTTACATTAAAAAGGCCGAAACTCGGTGAAACTGCCCTTATAATTATCAAAAAAAAAAAAAAAATTTAAAAAAAAAAAAAAAAAAATTTAAAAAAAAAAAAATGTTAATGATTGATTTATATGTTCATTATTAAAAGTATAATATTAAAAGATTGTATGTATAGCTTTTTAAAGAGATACGAAGTCACATAAATTAAAACTGGTCCATAGAAAAAAACACAAAAAAAAAAAAAAAAAAAAAAAAAAAATTTAAAAAAAAAAAAAATGTTAATGATTGATTTATATGTTCATTATTAAAAGTATAATATTAAAAGATTGTATGTATAGCTTTTTAAAGAGATACGAAGTCACATAAATTAAAACTGGTCCATAGCAACATCAAGTCAAGTTTACAACAGGAATTATGCATCGTGGAAATGCGATAGGCCTACATAACAATACATAACATAGGCTACTGACAAGACTGTGTAACTGTGTACAATCCAACATAATTAGGTGATTTTAGGGGTGCCATTAGGTTTAAATATAAATAATGGTAGTAGGTAGGCAGTAGGACAACTACTTGTCCTTGCTGCGGACTGCGGAGTTGGAATATCACTAACTGGCCCTTTTTAGGCATTTCAAACTAAATTTAAAACGTCGTTTCCATGATATTAAGTTCATTAAGCTTATTTCACTGAGTGAAGCGTATTTTGAAGGCCGCCAAAGCGTTCCCTAAAATATACGGGCTGCTACTCTCCCCCCCCCCCCCCCAAGTCAAGCCATGCATCCCTCGCCCCCATTTGCCCATCTGAACAGCTGACGAAGCTAAACATGACCTATCGCCCTATGCTTGAACCTGCCTCGAGTTCCGGTGAAGGATAGTAAAACTAAAACCTAGTTGAGAATAATTCATCGCATGGTTGTTGTGTGTGTGTTTTTAATAAATAAAATTTTATGTTTTGTTTTCCTTTACTTGAGCACAGTCCATGTTTAAGAACTTGTGTTATCACCCTTGACCTACTGATACACTGATTTCATTCAAAGTAAAATATTTGTTATTATTCTCAGTCTGATTCCCTGTGGAAATTTAACGAATCAGAATGCTTGGAAAACTGAAAGAGGCGTGGCTTCAGACGCCGGAGAAGAAAAAAAATTTCCACACTCCTTGTCATTAGTGGATGAGGTGATAGAATTGATTTAACAGTCTTTGGAGTTTTGGATATAAATACCGGTTGAACTTTCCGGACAGTTACTTTTAATAATTGTAGGGAAATATTACCGAACGTAAAAAAACAGAAGTGTTTGAATTCGAATTTAAGTGTGATTTGCTGATTCGTACAGTTTCTTGAATAAATCGACAACATGCCTGCAGGTTAGTTCTCTTTGTTGTCACTTTGTGTGAGTGTTGTGACGTTTCCACACTACATTATTTGATCTTGTGTGTCCCCCCAGGTCACTTCCATTGACCATTACAGTACTGCAATACATTTTCGCGTGTGATATTTCTCATAATTTCTGGTTTCGTTTCTTGTTAAGAGTAAATATCTTAGAGATTTTGTTGTAGCTATTAATTATCCCATTTAGAAATTGAAATAAATAGAAAAAAGATATCTAATAATACTTAATATTACAATAAAATAAAGTGTCTTTTCATATGTATATTAATTATATCACCCCCCCCCCAAAAAAAAAAATATATAAAAATAATAATAATTTTTTGTTAAATGATTGATTAATAAAAACTACCAGTATATAAAAATCACACAAACTTTCTTCTATACAAAGATAAAGAGTGATGCAAGCAATTATAATAATTTAATTAGTGCTGATTTATTGAGTTTGACATTTTTACTAAAAATAATTCGATCGTCCAAAATGATTGAAATAATATCTCGTTGCGCCGCTGGTTTACTTTTATATTTAAAAACATTGGAATACATACGACCTATTTATTAATTTATGTAATTGAAAGCATATGCACTTATTTATTTTACATTAAGTTAAGTATGATAAAGTAGCCTAAAACTAAAAATAAACCATGTTACATAAAAAAATGTCCTGATTTGGCCTAAAATGACTTAATAAATTATCATCCTTTGTTGTGATGGTTTAGATGGATAGTTGATAACTTGTTATACGACTATTTATTTTGGGTAGGCCCTACACCCATGTCATGTCATGAATTTGTTATTTTAGTATTCAGAAATAATAGGTAATTCCTCCATTTAGTCTCGGAAATATCGGAACACGGAAACTCGGCAGAACGTGACGTGATAACAAGCTGGCCAATCACAAAATATTTTCATCTCAAATGACCTATATTATGAATAGCGGGGTCAAATCTCGTTGTCATGCTTTGATCAGCTGATCATTCTTTGCTCCCAATTTTAAACACATTTTCTGACATCTCGTTTTCCCTATGCATTGTAACAATTTACAGTACGTGACTACAAGTAAACAAATTTCCCATTTCAATTAAATTAACAATGCTAAATGTATACAATTACTAGTATTGGAACGTTTATAATTTATACAGTACACACAACACAATTATTTAAACTTAAACATTCATTCATTATTAATTACAAGACTTTTTTTTTATTATACATTGACATATTCATATTCAAAGTTTAGGTCTAACTAATTCACTTTCGTTTATATTCTGTCTAATCTTCGTGATATATGAGACTCAACAATTAAACCGTGTATTTTTTTATTTTTTTTAATTTACAATCGGCGCGTTTAGTCACTCTTGTACCCTGACCCATTTACTGTTCCAGATCCAGTTCATGGTTAATAGGGCAACGTTCTGGTTTGACCTATTTGAACAAACAGGGCACATAAATTGACGTAACAAAAGACCCAATTACCAATAGTAAAAAATTTTACGTACTATGCAGTATGTCACGCATTAATTGTGGAAAGAGATTATAATATCAATACAAGTGTCTGCATAGAATATAGATCGGCATAGTCTATGACTATGGCATAGAAATAATGAAGAGTCCATGTCTAGAAGTCAAGGGGTTATAGATATGCCGCCCGTTAGTTAGTCAAGTCACTCTGACGCTCAAGTCAGTGGAGTGGCATTGACATTGGCAGTGTTGATTTTTATTTTTGGACGACGAAACTGAGTTAAAATCAAATCCGAAGTATTCTTAAGTTTGAAGCTATCCATACGATAAATCAAATAAATAGTGGAATAAGCCTAAACATTAACTTCTTGTTCCACTATTTATTTAATTTAGGCTACACAATTTTATTCATGAGCCCCCCCCCCCCCCCCAAAAAAAAAAATTTAAAAAAAAAAAAAAAAAAAAAACCCACAACAAACTAAACTCAATTAACCTTTAACAGAGATCAGAAAAGCTATGCTGGACTATTGGAAGGAGCACTCAAAAGAAGGTTCAGTGAAAGAGATGATGTTAGACACAAAAGCTGAAGAGCTCACCAAAGAGGAGCTACCAGAGATTCTGTCCTACCTGCCAGATTTTAGTGGGAAAACAGTTATTGAACTTGGTGCTGGCATAGGGTAGGTCTTCTGATCTTGGGAATGATATAAAATTAGGAGCAGAGGTGTAACTGATTGAGTGAACATTTTAGACGTCTGCATTTTTTCCATGTCTAGAAAAGAAAAGGTTTTGGTTTATACCCCCCCACCACAAAGAAAACAAAATTACATGTAAACTACATAGACATATATGGCATCCTGCTGTCTTCACCTTCCATAATGCTCTTTATGTTGCAAGGGTTTTTTACCTGTAAAATGATTAAAAAGAACCCAATCCAGCCCCTAAACAATGGCACTGATGTTTAAATAGCTTTCATCCTTACAACACTGATTAAATCTTATGGACATGTAGGATCAGATCATTTCAAGTCTGAGTAACCTTCTTAAATCACATTTTTGAACCACTATTTTCCTTGTTTTTCTATGTTGTCTTCAAAATATGACATAAAATCTTTCATTTGTGTCCATGTGCAGATACCTGTACCGGCAGCCATAATCAAATACTTGTATAGTTTCATCTTTCAGATACTTTGAAAAAACAACAACAAAACAATGCATAGAAGTCTAATTTAATTTTTAAATAATAAATAAAATTCTCACTTATTAAAAATATACATTAATCAAATTTTATGTCAAATTTGTTATCTCGGTTTCAAATTGTTCACTGCTTATTGTTATACATCTTTGTCCAGGCGTTTTACTGCAGAACTGGCGAAGAAAGCAGAGAAAGTCATTGCTGTTGATTTTATGGAAGACTTTGTAGACAAGAATAAAAAGGCCAACCATCACCTAGGAAATATTGAGTTCCTTGTGGCAGATGTGACCAAGATGGAGAGACCAAAGGACGGGTAAATAAGTTATTTTTTTATTTTAAGAAAATTATTTTTAAAAATATATTACTTTGTGTAATTTCAATGTGGTCTTATAATTGTAATATTGTCAGTCTCTTGACAAGAGATTGTAGGTTTAAAATTCTTCGCGCAAAAATATTTGCAGTCATTTTTTTTCAGCTAGAATTTGACAGAAGTAAAATATGTAATGTAATAAAAATAATTAAATATCTAATCACATACAAATTTTATGTAAAAATTATTTTCTGATGTCAGATTTAATTGGATAATGTTTTTCAAAACTGTCCTGAATAATTATGTAGACAAACGTGAATAATTGATAACATTTTTCTAACCCTTCAGACTATAAATGCACAAATACATTTTGAATTCCTGCGCAGTTAAAAAAAGAAAAAAAGAAAAAAGCTGTGTCATATTTGTCTGTTCAAAAAAGTGTCAAATTATCTATTTCAGTGTGGATATGATCTTCTCAAACTGGCTTCTGATGTACCTAGAGGATAAAGAAGTACAGGACTTGTTTGGAAAGCTCCTGACATGGTTACAACCAGGCGGTTATCTCTTCATCAGAGAATCCTGCAGACATCAATCTGGTTAGTGTTATATTACATGTTCAGTCAGTTCTTAAATCTGAGACTTAACTTGATTGTGTAACTCTAAACCGATACTGGAAACTGAAAAAAGTATTTTGTCTACTAAAACTGGTCACTGTATCAATATCCAAGACTAGATACAACAGCTTTTTCAGAATAATGTATACTTCAAAAATGAATTTTAATGCTTTAATACTAAAACTAAAACCATGCAAAATTGATAAATCTTTCATACAATTTTCCTTCTTTCCAGGAGATAAAGATAGGGGCAACAATCCCACCCAGTACAGGAACCCAGAGTTGTATGAAGCCTATTATTCATCCGTCATGATTCCATGCGATGATCAAAACTTTTATGGCTTTGATCTTGTGGTGTCTAAGTCTGTACACACATACATCAAGGTAACCTCTTTAACATTTTGGTATATACAAAATACCTTTTATTGTAATACCGTGTTTAAAAATTAAAAGCATCACTCAAATTATGAAATACAGCTGAAACTGGCATATTTTTGTTACAACGGATTAAGTTGTATCATATCTTCATTTATTCACAGATTAAGGTAAGACATTGTCCTCTAATAATTTGTCTCAATACTTGTCTTCTGGCTCATCAATTAAAATTATCTGGGGTTTTTTTACAGAGGAAAAACAACAACAATCAAATGTTGTGGCTGTTACAGAAAGTAAAGAAAGACAACTCTCAGAACCATGGCTTCAAAAGTTTCAGAGAGTTCCTTGACAAACAACAATATTCTACCAGAGGCATCTTGCTGTATGAGAAAATATATGGCCGAGCCTTTGTCAGTACTGGTGGACTTGAAACAACAAAGGTGAAATGGATATGATGGATACATATGGAAATAAAATATATGGCTATGGTGTTAAAGTTTTAAAAAATAAAATTGTTTGGTTGAGAACATTAAGATGAAATGCGTACTTCACAGACATTACATTTAACTAACGATCTAAGAGAAATAACATAAACCACCTAATCTAATCAACAAAGAGAGAAAGCAATTATTTTAAAAAAAACAATGCATTTTTTTTTTTTTTTTTTTTTTTTTTTTACTGATTTCAAATATGATTTTCAAACAAAGTCTCTAACAGCTATTAACCTGCTGATACATTTTTTATGTGAATAAATGTTTATCCAGTTATTTTATTTCCTATAAAAAAAAAAAATCAAGTTATGAACGCTGTTAAAATAACATACTTCCTTTCAGGAATTTGTAAAAATGCTGGATCTCCAGGAGGGTCAAAAAGTGTTGGATGTTGGTGGTGGTATTGGTGGTAGTGCATTCCATATGTCAAAGGTAAGGTAACAAAATTATTAGGAAAAAACATCTCTACGTCTACTTTCGTACAACTTTGATTTTAACAAATTTTTATAAAGTCAACAACCAACAGTTGATATCCTTGAAACTCAAAAAAATAGTTTTAAGTAGTGAATACTGAAATTTTTAATGGCGAATAATTTCAGTATCTAAAACGCATATTTTCAATCAAGTTACTGAATTCATAAAATAAATTCAGTGTTGGTGCTATAATTTTAAAAAAATAATAATAATTTGTTTAAATTTCAAACATTTTTTTCCCCCACTAGAACTATGGAGTGAAGGTCACAATTATAGATTTATCATCCAACATGACCCACATTGGATTAGACAGAGCCCAGGAAGTCGGCTGCAACCCAGATCAGGTGGTTTTTGAAGTGGCTGATGCAACAAAGAGGGAATACCCGGCTGAATCATTTGATGTTATCTACAGCCGTGATGTCATTCTCCACATCTCAGACAAGCTGGCACTATTCAAAAAATTCTTTGTAAGAAGCATTATGAAAAACAAAAGATCTAACTTCTTTTTATCTTTTAAATGTGAAGAATATTGAAAATTAGTTCTTAAAAGAGGGGTTTGGGTGAGGGACTTTATCAAATCAAAAGCTAAAAAAAAATGCATTTTATCTTTTATCCCAGAAATTCTTGAAGCCAGGTGGCAAAGTTCTCATCTCAGATTACTGTTGCAGTCCAGATAATCACTCTGAAAACTTCAAGACTTATGTAAAACAAAGAGGCTACAATCTACTGTCTCCTGCAGCATATGGGAAAGTAAGGGCACAATAAAACGTTTGAAGAAACTTATAGGCTACTCTTAACATACCTACTGATACAAATTTTAAAGCAATATTTGATCTTTTTTTTTTAAAGTCAACAAAGTTTTTAAAATGTTTTTTACTTGAAAGGTTATTTTTATATTATAGAAATATCTTAAAATCTCCCTATGGAACTCAAATTCCAATTCACTATTATGTTTTAGATAGTTTAGTATTGAAATTTAAATTTTTCAAGAAATTTTACTTTTATCATTTTTACCCCCTCAGGTGTTGGAAGCAGCTGGTTTTGTTAATGTGAGAGCAGAGGACAGGACACAGCAATTTGCTGATATACTTAGAACTGAGATTGAAAGGACTGAGAGAATAAAGGATGAGTTTATACAGGTATTAGAAATGATATTGAAAGGATTGAGAGAATAAAGGATGAGTTTATACAGGTATTAGAACTGATATTGAAAGGATTGAGAGAATAAAGGATGAGTTTATACTGGTATATTTTTTTACAATATATGTTTAAGCGTTTAGTTTTTTTTCTATAACAGTTTTTGAAAGTTTAGAATAGATGGAATTAATCATTATATTTCTTTATTAGTAATACAACACAACTACATCTTTTATTTATGTAACATAATTCATTAAATTATAGTCTAATTATAATACTTCATTTTGTTTAAATTTTCAATATTATTTGAGAGTGACTAAATTACTTAATGATAAAGTTTATAAAGCCCACTTTCTCCTATATTAATTCAAATATTTCATTTATGGAAAATAATCTAAGTACAGGAATTTCTTTCTTTTATAAATTTATAGCAGTCATTCAAAAATCTATTAAATTGATGTTAATTTCATTTTTTAAATACACTTTTAAAAAGGAATTTGATGAAACTGGATACAAAATCATTGTGGATGGATGGAAAGAAAAACAAGGACGTGTTGATCTAGGAGACCAGCGATGGGGACTCTTCTATGCTGAGAAACCAACTAAAGTTTAATTAGATTTGAACTAGGTTAACAAATACTAATGGCATTTACTTTTTAAAAAACTTGTTCAACTGTTGATAGATCAATTTGAATTTTCCCTTTAAAATAGTTGATTTACTTAATTTTGCAAATATATCATTGAAACTGAAACTTGAAAGGGCTTATGAGGATGCTAACATTTCATTGATTAAAGAATCTGATCTCATCAAACATTAATTTGTTTTTCTGCAGGTGGAAGTTTTTTTTTTTTTTTTTTTTGGGGGGGGGGGGGGGTTAGCTCTTTTCAAAATAAAATATAAAGATGTATTTTAATTTAAATGTAAGACTTATAGTTATTATACTCTATTCAGTATTATGAAACTAATTTTTAAAAATTTGAAGTGATTACACAGTTCGTGTAACTGTACAGTACCGTTAATGAAGTTCGCAAAGTTTCTAAACTTGATACATGAAGTAACTGGAACAACAATCTTTGCCAGTTGATTCCTTGAGGGAAAAAAATTATTGCTAAACATCGAAAACATAATCTGAGAATAGAGTTGTTCAAGACTTCATACTTAATAGCCTGATGTACTTTTCATTCCTCAAAGTGAGTTTAAGTTAAGTATACTGAAGATGGGATACACTACTTTAAATATGCTTTCTGAAGAAAATAAGTATTTTTAAAAATATATATGTTTTGTAGTTTTTTACATCATATTTTTTGTTTCTTTATATCAGTTATTTGATTCTATGGATCTAATGTACATATGTATAATATGTTTATCTACCTTTGTCATTTCCAATGCAAATAAAACATTCTTAAATGGTCAAACTTTTGTCTGATATGTCCACTATCATTGCACTTTAAAGAAGTATAAGTTATATCTAATCTGTATATCATATATATAAATATCTATAAAATATATACATACATACATTTATAT
>CAXITT010000118.1:246759-300882 GCA_964033795.1 Lymnaea stagnalis
CCCCCCCCCCCAGAAAGTTTTCTGCGGGCGCCCATGACTATGTCTAACGTATAGCACATTATTATTATTGATTTAAAATGAAATTGTTAAAAATTTAGGCATCTATTTAGATTAATAATACAAAAGGGAAAAAAAAAATAAACCAAATAAACATACACAAATTAAGTCAAAATTGTTCATTGATTCGAAAATTCAATGATCAATCTATTCATTCGGTCAGAAGTTATAATTAGGCCTAGTCAGCCTAGTCTTTATTTATTGTTACATTTCATTATTTTTAATCTAAATTTAACTTGGAGAGAAAGTCCAGGGGAATATTACAATATATTTGACTAGGGTGATAAGGGGAGAGACTGAGATCAGGTTAGCAAAATATAAAATGAGTAAAAAAAAGTGGGGTTAAACCTGAAAAAAGGAACGCAACAAAATTATCAAATCATTTGCTGCCCACGGATACTACTTCTAAGCTAAGTGCTATTTTTTAAAATTTTATTCTGTTTTTTTTTTCTCTGTTGTTTTGTTCGCTAACGAAGGCTTCCTGCCGACACGTTCGTTGTTTTGTTGCGTCCCTTTTTTCAGGTTTAACCCTCCTTTGTTTTACTCATTTAATATTAGATTAGTTCTGTTTTGTATCAAGTTAGTTTACTTTAAAATGTGAATTTTTGATTCAAAAGTAAATACATTGTCTTATCATTCAACTATGTCCCATGCCATATAATATGATGAAAACCATTATTGACATTGGGCATTTAAATATTAAAGGTCACCGTGCATCTGGTAAAGTATAACCTATCACCTTTACCCTTGTCCTGAACTTACGATGAAAAGGGAACAGGGCGGGATGAGTGAACACACAACAGCTGATGTGCCGGCGTTCGTGTCTTTTCTCCACCACAGTGGTCCACAGTCAGCCGCTCAGCGACAAACCTTTTACTACTGTTATCATTTAGGTGCTATATAGTATAGGTCTACACGTAACACGAGGGGAACAAAAAGGTTAATATTTTTATTTTAAAATAATAAATAACAGATATCAGTTCCTCGTACCTTGCTTGCCTTAAACCGAAATTATTACAAATTACAGGTTATTAATTAGGCCTAAATAAGACGACAAAGACTTTGACAATGACAAAGAGTGTAAGTGTAAGTAAGAAGACAGATGTCAGTCTTGTGATGACATGCTACGGGCCACTGTCCGTAGTAAAAGTACTCAGTCATAGTTCTACTTATGGCAAGTCAAGTCAACCCAAACTGAAACTGGCTTAATTAATAATTGGACTGACATTTTACAGAAAGAATTAGATTTATATAATTAATATATATAATATAAAGAAATTATAAATATAAGTCTAAAAGTCTTAAATTAATATACTGAGCTGAGTCATTTATGATTTAAGCTTATTGTTAGACAGCCTGTATTCACTTAGTCTAATAAGTCTCAAAATCTTAAATTAATATACTGAGCTGAGTCATTTATGATTTAAGCTTATTATTAGACAGCCTGTATTCACTTAGTCTAATTGGCATTGGATTACAACCTTGTATGAGTATGCAGAGGCGTAGCGAGGGTGTTGGCGCCCGGGGGACAAGATTCGCGCCCAGGGACAAGGTCCATTGTAAAGCGCTCCCTTTTCTTTTTTTCAACTATCAAACCCATTATTTTTAGTAAAATTTTTACCAATAATATAATGTCAAAGCACATTTTGGCGCCCCTAACTAGCTTGCGCTGGGGACATCTGTCCCCATTGCTACGCCTCTGTGAGTATGTACCCAATCATTGATGATTCATTGACAAAAATCTAGGATTAAAACAAAAAAATTACATGCTGCATAGTAGGCCTATACTATATAAATCTATATGAGCAAAGCTCCAAAGATCCTGTAATTATTAGAATGATTAGAAAGCTCAATACTAATCCCCAATACTTAGAAGAGGTAAATTTGTTTGTTTTTTTATTTGACAATTGAATAAAACTGAGTCTTGGCCCGAGGCTTGACGAAAATGCTATGACAAGGGTAATATTACTTGTTGGAGTTAGAAAAATCACTGAATCACTGCTTGTCTTGGAAACAAAATTCCATTAATTTAACCACTTTAGCTTTACATTTAATAGGTAAAAATCCTTTTTTCAGAATGCCCAACAATTTGTAAGATTGAAATCTATAATAAAGATTAGAAATGTTATCTCTTGATTAATTTCTAGCATGCCATGCAGGTCATGCCACACATTGAAGTGATCCACACCATAGGTTACTGATTGCACCAGGGATATTGTTGAGTTAAAAATTAAATTTAGCAAGTGAAATCCACTTCAAGTTCATTGTTTTAAGATATGTGTTTTTTTTTATAAATGCTGTAAATATAATAAATAATTCTATTAACTTGTGGTTAGGATAAAAACATTGAACACATTTTCTATAAATTTATATACATAGCCTATATAGCCCTATAGTCATTGTAGTTGTTACATACTTGAAATATTTTACTGATAGTTTTTAGATATTATTATAGGCCTACCCATTATTCAATTTTTTCCAGATTATAAGAGGTATCAGGATTTCATCATTTGCAAATTGTAGGCCTACTGTACAATTTATCGTGAAACTGACCACAAGGAAACACAATGAGTAACAAACCAGGTGAAGATAATTTGACAGGGGAAGAAATTACTGAGATCCTAACATACCTACCTAACTTATCAGGAAAAACTGTTGTTGAACTGGGAGCTGGACTTGGGTAAGAAAAATATTCTTACTCTTTTAAATATATTTGCTAATTTTATAAAGAAGCGATTTAGAAATAGTGGAAAACTTGTTTTCGGCTTAAAAATCAACTATCGTGACAAGCGCACACAAAATAAAAATTGCCTTGATAAAAATATTAATTATTATGTATCAACATTTCTTCTATTAAAATAATTAATAACCACGCAATTTAAATTAATCAAATATAAAAACAAAAAATGATATTTGAACAGTCAAATAGGCCCCATTATATTAAAAAAAATTTTTTTTTCTATTTCAGTGCTGTCACTGGTGAACTCGCTAAGAAGGCAGAGCGAGTCATTGCTTTTGACTCTGATGCAGATTTGATTGCAAAACACAAAGAAGCTACTCAGCTTTTGGGAAACATCACTTTTGTTGTAGCAGATGTGGATAAATTGGATTTGGACAATGAAAGGTTTAAAAATTATCATACATTTCTGATCAAGTATTTCTTCAAGTAATTTAAATATATCTAGCCTTTTATTATAAAAATTACAAAATGGCATTTATTTTTGTATAGATGGTACGATTCATTATAAGTAAATAAGAGAAGAATATTAGCCGTCATAACCCTAGTTTGTTTACACTTCATCCTTGAAAAGTCCATAAAAAGAATATTTCACTTATTTCTATCAATCACAGTGTGGATCTTGTCTTCTCAAACAAAGGACTCATGCCCAAAGATGACAATGAGTCACAAAATTTATTTAAGAAACTACTGTCAAGTTTGAAGCCTGGAGGAAGTCTGTTTTTTAGTGAGACATGTCAGCAGAAATCAGGTATTTTTTGTTTTTAATGTTACACACCATATGTGATCTTGGGAATTGTTTGCACAAACAGAAATGTTGCAAGGTTTTAATTTTGGGTACAGCTTAACTGGGTGCTTATTGACAAGACTTGATTTTGTTTTTTTCCAAAGTTTTCGGTTGATGAAATATTTAGTATTGCTAATTGTATTTTGTCACCAGTAGGTTTATACATGTTTTTTCCCCTTAGAATCCTGTTTTTCTGTTCACACAAACTTTTTTTTTTTAGTTGTGAACCAAGTCAATCTTAAAATTGATTGTCATCATAAGATGTGTCCAAATCCCATATTTATTAATTATTGTTTCCATTACAGAATCAGATTCCAGCTTAAAAAGAGAAGCTGAGCTTTATGAGGCATTTTACAGTTCTGCAACAGAATCATGTGATTCTGATAATTTCTATGGCTTTGATTTAGTTTTATCTAAGTCTTTGGATAAAAGCATAAAGGTGTGGCTTTTTGTTTTGAATTTCCCGTGGAGTAAAATAATGTTAGTAGTTATATGTAAATTTAACTTTAAAGTTAATAGCTGACCAGATAGTATTAGCAAGTTTACATATTTCATGTTTGTTACACTTAAATCATTATTATCAAAGTGAGAAAATAAAATAAATTTAGATAAATAAATCCTTAGATCTTGATAAGTTTTAATTATCATCTTTAATTCATTTCTTTAAAGATAAAAGAACATTTAAAATGTATAATTATTTGCTGGACTATTTTGTAAATATAAATTTTCCAGCTTTTAAATTTTTATTTGTTAATTATGAATTACTTATTGAAATGAATTTCATTTAATTAAAAAAAAACAAAAAAACATTATTCTCATCCAAAACTGAATTTAGAAATGTTTTGAAATTGTTTTTTTTTTTAAAAATTTTTTTTATATCATGATTTCTTTCCCTTTAGGATGAAGGTGGCAGTAATCTAATGATATGGCTACTTGAAAAAGTTAAAAAGGACAATTCTCAAAATTTCGGATTCAAAAGTTTTAAAGAATTCCTAGATAAGCAGCAATATTCAACAAGAGGCATCCTTCTTTATGAAAAAATCTTTGGCAGGACGTTTGTCAGTACAGGAGGCATAGACACCACTGAGGTTGGTTTTGAATGTTTTATAAAAAATTTTATCACAGATGGAGACATGTATGACATTTTAAAAATTTAAATTATCCATTAAAAATTTCCTCTAAGACACTCATATTTCTGCAAATCTATTAAAAGGAAATTACCACCTTGTTACTTTTTTTTAAAAGAGTAGCTAATAGTTACTTCAGCCAAGGGAAACTGGTGTGATATTTTACCCTCTCTTAGGAGATCTGTAATGAATGGATACTATGTAATACAAATATAATGAGAAGACTGAATTATATTTTTGTTAAAAATCTTTATTGTTTTAGTTATTAAAAATTCAATCTTTTTTTTAACATTGAAAACGTTTTTTTAAAAACAACAACCCTAAAATGTATTGCGTTTTAAAATAATTTCTATTTTATAGCTTTCTAATAAATTTTAGTGTTTTACTAACATAAATTCCTAAAGAAAATGTTCTTCTAAGGAATTTGTAGGTCTTCTGAATCTAAAGGAGGGTCAACAAGTTTTGGATGTTGGTGGTGGCATCGGTGGAGGTGCTTTTTATATGGCAAAAGTAAGTTTGATTATTGTAACAGACTTTTTATATGGAATTGTACCATATATTTGAATAAATAATTTGAACATGTTAAAAATATTTTTTAAGAATAACCATTTATTAATAGCACTGTATTATTTTGTAAATAAAGTTAAATTTGAATAAAACAGATCAGTACTGGTACTGGGTCATACAATTATCATGCATAATTTTTTAAACCATCCTGATTTAGAAATATGGAGTTAAAGTGACCAGTGTAGATCTGTCCACAAACATGACACAAATCGGTCTAGAGAGAGCTAAAGAAGTTGGTTGTGGCCCGGATCAGGTTGTTTTTGAAATAGCTGATGCAACAAAGAGAGATTACCCTGAAGAGTCATTTGATGTTGTCTACAGCCGTGATGTCATCCTACATATAGCTGACAAACTGTCTCTCTTCAAAAGATTCTTTGTATGTTTAAACAAACATTTTTAAGGGCTCAATATTTTTCAGCTGTAAAATTCATGTTTTTAAAATGTTAAATGCTTTTTTAAAAAAAATATTTAATAACAAATTTCTATATTAAAATTCTGAATATCAGCACAAAATGTTTTAAGTTGACTTGCACCTCTTCATTAAGTTCATAATTTAAAATTCTTTCTTTTTTTTTTCCTCCAAGAACATTTTGAAACCTGGTGGCAAAGTCCTTATCTCTGATTATTGTTGCAGTCCCAACGAGCACTCAGATAAGTTTAAGGCCTATGTTAAACAAAGGGGATACAACCTGCTGTCTCCTGCAGCTTATGGCAAAGTGAGAATATTTAATAATTCTAGAAACTTATGACTTAAAATTTATTTCAGTATTAATACATTAACTCTTATATTTTTCAATTTCTTTATTTCTCCAATTGATAAATAGATGACAGACTATCCTATTCAAAGATAGCATTTTGGGGCACAATGCTAAATGTATATATATTATAATGATAAATTTAACCAATAATTTTGTTTCACTGCTTATTATTTAATGTTAATGTATGTTTTGCATACAAAACATAATGTATTTAAATTCTTGAATTTATTATTCGGTGTAAGTAAAAATTTATGTTTCCTATAGTTTTTAATTTTGGATTGTTCATAGGAGGATCTAGGGTTATAAATGTTGAGTCCTGCTAAGCGTTTCTTAAAATAAAATAATAGATGAAATTAAATCTTTCAGTTGCAATAGTTTTTCCTAAAATTATGTTCAAAAGCCTTTTCTCTGACCAGGTGTTGGAAGAAGCTGGCTTTGTCAATGTCAGAGCTGAGGACAGGACCAAACAGTTTGCAGATATTTTGAGAGTAGAAATTGAGAGAACAGAAAATATCAAGGATGAGTTCATTCAGGTAAATCTCAATCAATTTTAATGAGCTCATACACTGTCCTCCTTAACAGTGCTGCTTGATTTACAACCTCAGTTGATTTTAGAATCTTTAGACTAGAGTTTTCACAGCAGTCATGGACTAAAGTTTATGTAAACAATTGATAAAGTGTTTAATATTTAATAATACAATTATATCAGAAAATAGGTAAGATTAAGAGGAAAAGCATAATGTCCATCACTGTCTAAAAATTGAGAAACTTTTAGATTGATAGTTTTAAAAATATGTTGACCCATCTGGATATACTAGTTGAGCTATATATTTATAAAAATAAAATAACCAGATACACTGTATTGTTTAGAGTATAGGCCACTCCTGATTATAAGCCAAACTCTACAAGTTTTGTTTTTCACAGATGTCGGTACTTTTTTTTATAATTACTAGAAATAACCCACCAAAAAATGCCTTCACTTCCCATCTACTAAAGTTACTTGACATAACATGGATTGAAGTAACGCACTTTATAAAAACGCAGCAATTAATGCTAAATTCTGGAAATTTTATTTTGTGCGCCTAATGAACACAGCATTACAGCCTAGTTGAAAGACTTGCATTAGGATAAAAACAAAAGCGGCCCATACTCAGAACAATACATTATTTTTGTCCAACATCAAAAGCGGGTGTGCACATAATATATAAATGAAATCTTATTTGGATACTGATCCACGACCGTAAAGGGGCCATTGATCTAGTATTATATTTTTAAAAGTAAAGTGTTTATAAAAAATAACAACTAACAATTGCCTATTTTCAACAGGAGTTTGATGAAAATGGCTACAAATATATTGTAGATGGATGGAAAGAGAAACTGGTCCGAGTTGAACTAGGAGACCAGAGATGGGGCCTCTTCTATGCTGAAAAACCATAAAGAAAATGCAAAGATATTCTTTCACTTATTGTTGCAATATTCAAATTATATTTTTTAAATTAGAAAACCAAATGATTTATTTGGTTCACTTGGCTATTAAAAAAAAATGTAATTCCATATTAAAATATTATTGAAATAATTTCAATAATTAGTAACGATACTTATAAATAATTTCATTTTTTGTTAAAATATACAAGTGTTGGTATCACATCTTACACCCATAAATTGGGTGAATTCATGCAAAGTTCAGTACTACAATTTTGGGTATTTTACAACAAAATTGTTGTCTTTTCTAGCTCATATGGTCCATGATTTCAATATTTTAAATGAGGTGATACTTATTCCCCCTTTATTCTGATGATTCAGTAAAGGTACTCTCACACTGCGGATTTGATTCTTAGATTCTTAAAGGGTTGGTCGGTTGCATAGTCGCAAGATTTTTTAGACCACATGCTACTACTAGTTGTAACAAAAACAGGGCCAACAGCTTTCACTATCATGGGTTTGGCGCGTGTTCCAGTATATTGTCTGCCATTGTTCCACTATTGTTGTTAAGGACTTGAATGTATTGTGTGATTGCGTGTTGTTTAGAGAGTATTTGGGTAGATGTTGTTATTAAATTTTGATATTTTGTGACATATTGCGCGAAAGGGAATGCGACGTAGATTAGTGTGTGTTGTTGGCTTGTAAGCAATGGCAGTGAAGCTGTACCTTAGTTAAGTAATAAAGATGTTTAATATGAGAATAATTGTGTGAAGTATATATAATTAAACCCCTAGACAACGAACCTTTTAATTTGTTTCAATGTAGCCAGGTCAAAATTGTCAACAGTGTTGTAACGTGGTTAAGCTGTTTCAATTTAGCCAGGAAACTCCCATTCCAACACCCTTTTTTCAGGTTTTCTCACACTTTGTTTTACTCGTGTCCCTTTGTCCTGAGTATCATTTTGTTTGTCTGCCATCTGCACAGCCAATGTTGATCTTATTGTATGACTTGTCTTGTTACATCATGTTTTTATTACATAGTAAACTTGTCAACTTTTGACTTCAACATTTCATTTACTGTTGATAATGTTATTTTGAAATGAAAACTGCTTCTTTCAAACTGATTACTATGTAATGAATACTTCGTGTCTGTTTAATTTCGGCCACAGGGGTCTGATTATTAAATTTCTACTCTAGCCCTCTGGCTTAGTGAATGGTGATTTTTAAAAATAAGTTAACTAAGCATGATGTGTGGGAGATGGAGGCGGAGATGTATCATTAGGACTATCAAGTGGCAGAGATGTATCATTAGGACTATCAAGTGGCAGAGATGTATCATTAGGACTATCAAGTGGTGGAGATGTCTCATTAGGACTATCAAGTGGCGGAGATGTATCATTAGGACTATCAAGTGGCGGAGATGTATCATTAGGACTATCAAGTGGCAGAGATGTATCATTAGGACTATCAAATGGCGGAGATGTATCATTAGGACTATCACGTGGCGGAGATGTATCATTAGGACTATCAAGTGGTGGAGATGTATCATTAGGACTATCAAGTGGCGGAGATGTATCTTTAGGACTATCAAATGGCGGAGATGTATCATTAGGACTATCACGTGGCGGAGATATATCAGGACTATCAAGTGGCGGAGATGTATCATTAGGACTATCAAGTGGCGGAGATGTATCAATCATTAGGACTATCAAGTTCACACATTAAACACCCAGATGGCCCTCTCCCACACACATGCGGGGACCAACATGATAAGAGGGGGGGGGGGGCACAAGAAATGATAAAGGGACACGACAAAAGTTAAGGGGAGACAAGGAATAACAAAGGGACACGACGGATGTTAAAGGAAGACATGAAATAACAAAGGGAGATGACAAATGTTAAGGGGAGACAAGAAATAGAAAAGGGACACGATACACGTTAAGGGGAGACAAGAAATAGAAAAGGGACACGATATACGTTAAGGCGAGGCAAGAAATAACAAAGGGACACGATACACGTTAAGGGGAGACAAAAGGACGCATCTCATGTCGTGATAGACACATTAACTCCGGGGTGTCAAACTCAATCGCTCGGCGGGCCACAACTCGAATCACGTAAGGCTGCGGGCCGAACAGGATAAACGTTCAATAATCGGAAAATTAATCTTTAACAAAACATCATACAAATGAAACAATAAAAAAGTTTTAATAATTAAGAAATCATTGGCATACCCATTTTCGTTTTTATGTATTTTTTTTAGAGCTGGATGTTTGGCACATTTTCTTGGCTACAAAAAACAAGTAAGTTCTTTTATGTTGGGAGTAACGTTCTGTGTCTTTGAGATTCTCGAGATAGACTGCAAGTGTTGATCAGTGTGACGACTCATGTGTGATGTTTTGTTAATCTTCACCACAGAAAACAGCTGCTCACACATATATGTACTACCCAACCTGCTCAATGTTCGAGCCGCATGTAGACGAAGCTGGGGCATCTCTTCAGGAATGAAACGAGTGAACTGTGCAGGCCCAACTGTGTCGTACTTTGCCTTTAGTGTCCCATTACACTGCAGCTCTATTAGCCCCATCTGCAAATTTACAGTTTCCACGTTATTATAAATGGGTTACGGAACAGCTCGAAATTAAATTTCCGTGTTTTAAAGACCCTAAAGCGACCTCGACGCGAAGTAAGCTTAAGTTTTTCAGCAAAGTGTGCATTGGGAAACACCATGGCGTGATTTGGGTATAATTGTACGCCGGTTAAGACCTCGCGGGCCTGATTTTATTGTTCGGCTGGCCGGATGTGGCCCGCGGGCCTTGAGTTTGACACATGTGCATTAACAGATGATAGAGGACATCTCGAAAGACAAATTACAAATCAAATGACCAAAGTTGCACGGCAACCGACCAGGGTCCACCATGAATGATAGGGCTACCGATAAGAGGCCTCCATAACTGATAAGGCTACCGACAAGAGTCTACCATGAATGATAGGGCTACAGACAAGGGTCCACCATGAATTATATGGCTACCGACAAGAGGCCACCATGAATGATAAGGCTGCAGACAAGAGTCCACCATGAATGATAGGGCTACCGACACTGCTATTAACCATCCTCTTCATAACATTCACAGATAAATCGGTGACAGCCACATTCACCAAAATCTTTAGGGTTTCCCGGATCTAGCAGTCCTTGTTCACAAAAAAAAAATAAAATAATAAAAAAATAAATTTAAAAAATGTCGCTTGACATTTTACAAGTACTCAATCTCAGGTGGGTATGAATGAACCCTTGAGAAATTCGAACGGATGCAAACACAAGATCTAACAAGCAAGTGTGCAGGATGTCCTGCTTGATTAGTGATAATTACTGGGAGCGGTTAGGATGGCCGCATCGCTTCCCCAAACGTTGCACATATGCCAGCACATGGATGCAGCAACGTACCTTATCAGAAGATGTTTTATTTCCATACCAATTAGTACATGCATGTGTGTTATTCTCATGTCAATTAGTAATATGTGTGTATGCTATTCTCATACCAATTATCATCTGTATGTATGTTATTCTCATTCCAAATAGTATATAATATGGATTTTTTTAAATGAGTTATTTCCAAGCTAAATTTTAAATATATGCTTTGTTGCTCCCGCGCTGATTAGGTAGCTCCATGCTAATTCGTCTATATTAATGTGTGTTATGCTCATGCCAATGTATATATATTTTTGCGTTTATCTCATGCAAATTAGTAAATATTCTCCCCCCCCAAGCTAATTAGTTAATATAAATGTGTTATTTCCATGCTAATTAGTAGATGTATGTGTGTTAATATCATGCCATGTTCTACGCACCATGTGCTATGTAGGCTACTATATGCTATTTGACAAAGATTAATTTTGCAAACAGCAAATACTGACTCAAAATGAATGGAGCCATCGAACACAATAGGGTTTTTTGTTTCGAGTTTAGAAAAAAATTAAAAAATTGACAATTCTTGTGACTTCTCCATTATTAATACACCCCCCCCCCCCCCCCCCCCAAAATTTTATTTGAAATGTATTATTGAAACAATTTTTTTTCCATGAAAGGGATATAAGCTTTAAAAAAAAATTAAAAAATTGACAATTCTTGTGACTTCCCCATTATTAAAACCCCCCCCCCCCCCCCGCCCCCAAAATTTTATTTGAAATGTATTATTGAAACAATTTTTTGTCCATGAAAGGGATATAAGCTTTACACACATATGACAGGAGTTGGGTGCCTCTAACAGCCCTCGGGGTAGCTGCCTTTGTTTTATCTCAGGTCCCTAGTCTGTGTTAAGTCTTTGCACTACGTGGAAGATGGTGTTTACTGCCCTTTGTTGGCCCCTTTACTTTATTTCCCAAACCTCCGCCATGCCTGGAGGGCGTTCCTCTATCGGACACCCGATCATTCGCTCGGACATCTGACATCGCGCCATTGTGGGGCGGGTTGGGGGGGGGGGGTGCGTCAGTGAGATCACTCGATTTTACATGGAGAGTTATAGAAAATAAAATGAATAGACATGGATTTTTTTTTTCTTCAAGTTCTAAGTATCTGTTGGGCAGCAGCCAAGATACAGAATCAATTATGTTGACTTCTAAACTAGGTTTGTTATTTAAAATATAGAATATAATGGATGCTTCTAATGAGTACTTCCAGTATGTCTTCATAAAAGCAACACATTTTCTTTTGTTAATAAGTCTCGCGTTCTACGGAAATGTCGGTTGTGGATTTTTTTTAAATGTCTCAAGGGCCTTGTTGTTGGATCAATCTAAAGTTTCAAACACGAGTTTATTTTGTTTGAAGTTACCAGCTGAAACAATAGTATTCTTGTTTTTTTTAAATTTAAAATATTTAATTATTAAAATATGTAATTATATTTTAATTTATGGAAGCAGGTCAAAGGGTCAAGACAAAAACATTAAACGAAATACAAACACCAAAACTTGACATGCTTTCCATTAACGCTGCGTACATCCAGTTAGTATGTATGTAGCCTACATTGATGTTGTCAACATCCACGCAGACAATTATCAATTTGTAGAAATATTGGTATTTTTAATAGTGCATTCAATGGGGTGTAAGATTAATAGCTTAAGTATCAGAACTTTGAGGGTATTTTTTTAAATAAGAGATTTTCACTAACGGCTTGGCCATTATTATATAATATTCAATTCAAGTCATAACTACTGCTACCAGACCAGTGCCAGTACTGAGTACTACCACCCACTCATCACTCTTCTACGCTAAAATTTTTAAGTTTACCAAAATAATAAATAATTCAAATAGATAAGAACTATAAATAGCCGAATTGAAAATTTGCCTGCGCAGCCTAAATATTACTAATTTAAAAAATATTTTGTTTAACAGTAGCTGTACTGTTGCACTGTTGCTGTGTATGCATGCTAATAATACTAATAAATAAGTATCTAGCAATAATCAATTAGGCTAATAATACTACTAATAGTATTAGTAATACCTTGCCTTTTAATATGTGTAACGTTAAAATTTTTGGTAAATTAAAAAAAAATATTCTTCAAGAAAATCCCTCTGATAAAGCACTTGACTTGTGTTGTCTTGTCTTATGTTTCTGTTTTCCTCCATTTGACCAGGAGAATGCATATGGAAGCACTAACATTCCGCACCTGCTGAGCCTGATCAAATATTCCATTGTTTGTCAAGAATGTATCACTACCATTCTGGAAAAGTGCTGCGTGGTATGTAATATAAGTATTGCATCATCAGCATTTGTGTTGGCCACCAATTCCAGATGGTATGCTTCCTGAACTTGATGATAGTTCACAGCAGCCTCCCACTACCACCCCTTACTGAAGAGATGCAATTACAAACCACACCCAGGTTTATAGTGTTTTGTATAGACCACTGCTAGACAAATTGAGCATTAATTTGGTCGTCGCCTCAAGTACGAGTCGGCACACAAGGACTGAATGATGTTTCATTTTGTATGAATGAAAGTAAAATAGCAATAAAAAATTAGGTAATTGTCACAATGTTTTTTTTGCTAGGGCTGAGCCGGGCACTGACCCAGATACCCAGAAATTAGCACACCCATCACATACCCAGACCTGAAGAGAAAAAAACAGAACTGGGTCCAGGTGTTAAAAAATTTATCATTTTCTATAATGTGTCTACCCAATGGGTAGAAGATATAAAAACAGTACAACTTTTTTTTTTAACATAAATTTGTGTACATTTTACCTGAATTGATTAGATCTAAATGATAATAGAAAACATCATTATGGAAGCTAAATGAAACCACACAGTTCAGAAAATGATAATGTTCTTGCTTAAAATTTTAAAAAATTATTTATCTTAGCAAGATGCTTATCTTTGGTTAAGACTATGGCACTTTCTAATAACCATTAATGTTCCATTTCACATGCTGACTGGCTGATGATAATGAGTATCCAACGTTTGTGTGTGTTGTGGATCATTTCTAAGTTCTGTCAAAATTCAATTATAGTAATTTAATTTAACACTTGTTTATAAGTGAAGCTATTGGCTCAACTGAAGGAAGGCTAGGATGGTATTGCCATGATGAAGATATAAATATTACTTTAAATAGTTTGAATACAATAGTATCAGAAAAGGGAAAACTGCCACCAGGAGCACAAAGGCAAATTTAAAAGCTCTGTGTTATGGCAGTGGCTCTCATCCTGTGGGTCACAACCCCCTCAGGTCGCCTGACAAAATGTCAGGGGTCGCCTGACAAAATGTCAGGGGTCGCCTAAGAAACAAATTAAATTTTGAGGGATGGGGTGTGAAAAGTGAATTTTTTTTATTTGAATGTTCATTTTAAAATTTAAATATTATTCACAGTGATTGAACTAGTTTCTTATTGTTACTACACTCTGACTACACTACAACTACATGAAATTAAAAAAAAACTTTGATTCATTCGGTAGATGTACTCTGACAATTTCCTTTTATTTAAAAAAAATTATGTATGATTTTTATTTATTTATATTTTTATTTGTTTCATTTTTTGGCCAAAGCTTAAAAATTGGCATTTTCCAAGCAAAACTATAACCAAGTGTGTGAATTTATCAACAGTTTTCTAGGGATAGACTTACATAGTCGCCTCTACAGAACCCTCCTCCCTTATTAGCCCATGCACTTTTAACTTCTCCCTATTGGGGTTAACGCATTAAAGAAAATGAACTCTTTTTTTTTTTTTGTGTGTGTAAAACCCAGACTCTGTCCCCCTAGGTATTGTCTCAAAATATTCAGACCCATACCTGGTGTAAAAAAAAACTATGCCATGCTCAGCCCTAGTTTCTTCAAAGTGAGAAATGAACTGCATTCAAAATTTTTTTTTCACCTGAGGCTTTGTGTATGAGCTTAACTTTGAGAAAGAGAATTTTTTTAACCTGAGGCTTTGTATGAGCTTAACTTTGAGAAACAATAGAATTTTTTTAACCTGAGGCTTTGTATGAGCTTAACTTTGAGAAACAATAGAACTTTTTTAACCTGAGGCTTTGTATGAGCTTAACTTTGAGAAACAATAGAATTTTTTTAACCTGAGGCTTTGTATGAGCTTAACTTTGAGAAACAATAGAATTTGTTAAAAACAAGGTAAAAAATGACTTTTCTTGTTATGTTCTGTCAACATGCTCAAGTATTAAAAAAAAATGAAAATATTGTGTTTGTTCCTGGGTTTGAGAAACACAAGTTGAATGCAGACCTCATCGAATCTTCCTTTACACTGACTGTAGAGGATATGGAAAATACACCTTTCATATGTTTGGTTCTTTCTTATGACCCTTTCTTGCAAAACTACGTGGAGATTTTTTGTAATATGAAAAAGTTAGAGAAAACTAGAGATTGAATGACTATGGGTTGATTATTATTTTATTTTCCAGACTAAAGAGCACCAGATGTATTTGTTGGAGAGCAACACATTGGATATTTTCTCCCTTCTCCTCCTCTCTGAGTGCTACAAAGTGCAGATGCTGACACTGAGATGCTTTGCCAACATGTGTTACAAAAATACAGCTGTCTGTACAGCCATCGTAGCAGGTAAGCAAAGAGTCAAGTTAATGTTTTACAAAATTATAGCCGTCTATCAGTCCTGTTGTAGCTGTCAGTACAATAGAACAATAGATTCAAAAGTAGTTTGCATGTTGATTGCTGTATTGAAATTGAAAATTTAAATTACTAACGATACTTACAATACTATTGATATTCACAATACTATTGATGTCTTTCCAATATATGCCCATGTTTAGTTTGTTATTAAAAAAACAAAAACCCTACATAATAAAATTCCTTTATATTTTTAAATCATAAAAAGTTTGTCAAGCAACTCTACAAATGAATTCATATTGGACAGATAGGGTTGCCAGTCTGTCAGATGGTCGACTAACTGAAGCTTAACGCCCAAAACAAATTCATTTCATTTAAAATTCAAGCAAAATTGTGATAAAAAATGAAACAATTAGGTCACTGCCAAAAGAAAAATGTTTTCTCCGACTGTTGTGCCTGGAAAGGTTGCCAACCGCTCCTGTATGAGGCTTTGTCCTCATTGTAAAGTCATATTTAAATTTATGACTGCACTTGATTAGTCCATTATTTTATTTCAGTTCCTGATTTAGTCCCAGTCTGTGGAGTTGATGGGTCGAGACAAACCTTCGGAGATGCAGCTGGCGGCAGCCAAAGTCCTTACCTACCTCCATCGTGGTGGGGCAATAGAAGCCACAGATTTTGTTATAAGCAGAAAGGTATTGACATGGGTAAAAAAGTATTGACAGAGGTGCATTTTTTATAGAAGGCATTTTAAAAGACTTGCTGTTAACTTAAGTGTGCTTAAATTTTTTGTCAGTTTTGCCGCTGCATCCAATTTTATTCACATAATTTTCAATACCATGTGCATAATGTTGGCACATTTGAGGTACTTGTCCCAGTGTTACATGTTATTCGACAATGTGTACAGTTGAAATACTGTGTGCTCAACTGAAGCAATCCCAAGTTTGTGGACTGGAGTGCAGCAATCCCCCACCAAAAGTATAGACAAGCAAAAACAACACCAGCAACCTGGGTAGACAGGACTCGTTAACCTTGGATGGCAACACATCTAAGAGAAGGAAAAGTCTGAAATCAGACCCTGAGATGGAGTCCATTTGGCTGTATCACATTGACACAATGAAAATTCCGACAACTCCTGCGATGTGGAACGCATAAAGAGCACAGTGAAACACGAACAATCAATGCCCCATTTTTTCCCTTGAATTTACCGTAGCAACATTAGCTATGAATTGAAATCAATAATAGTTTTTTAATTAAATAGAACAAAAAGCTAGTTAATGTTAATACCTTGAGGTTTAAACTTAAGTCTGTGGGTCCCAAGCAAAAGTTGCATGGTTCTTTGCAGCTGTCATTTGTTCTGTTGTTGCTCATGAACATGATTTAGATGGTTGATTCTTATAGTTATTGAACGCTCTTCCCGCCATTGTCTCTATGACTTATGTTTTAGTCTTGCGGCAGTCTTGAGTGGAACTTTGGAGTAGTAGGATGTATATTATTTATGTCTGATAGCGAGCTGCGCTATATTCACGTGTTATTTGTATAATATTTACTCAGACATTAAAGTTATAATTATTATGAAAGGAGTTGAGTTCGTTCAGTGATAGTAGGAATAGTACGACGCATTCAACGTGTGAAAAGAACTTGACGAATGTAATCAATCCAAGAAGACTGTAGGAGTTGACAATGGTCACTCCTGGTCTATATTTTGTCAGATTCCTGTTGACAGCATTTAACACCATTTAGTCCAACATATTTCATTGACAAATCTCCAAAACCCTATACCTTTGTGCAATCCATTTTTTCATTTTTTGTAGACATTGGGAACCCTGGTTCGGATGTGTAAAAGAGATCGGCCACTAGACGAAAATGTCAAAGGAGCAGAGACTCTGGCATACCTTGTGGAAGTTGACCCTGACCTTCAAATGATCGCCAGCATTATAGACCATCTGATCAGCACACTCTCCAACTATCTGCACTACAAAGATGTCAAGAAAATTTCTTCTGTGGACAAAAAAGTCAGTGACTCAATATTTTGATTTTATTTTCATAACTTTAATATGCTATTGTATTCAAATTAATTGATTCACTATGTTTAGTCAGATATGCACAATTCAACTAACATTAGCGGCCATTAGTTAAAAATATTTCAAACATTTAATTTGGATTTTTTTTTGTATCCGGATACTGCATACTCCACTGGCATTTAACTTTTCCCAGTGTGATCTTGGCTTAAATATTGACTTTAAATACAATGCATAATCGGACAACTCTTTCAAGAGTTGCCATGAACCAAAAGGTTATTTGGCATTCCTACTCACAATGTCATAATGCAAACGTGGATAGTTTTTCTTTTTCACTGTTAAACTCTCAGTGGACCAAGCAGCAGAACAGAATTGATTTGGTGACAGGCAATAACACTAACACAATATAACTTTTAGAAATGAACCAAAGGGTTGCTTATGAACGAAATGGTCACCTTTAACTTTAACCAAATGATGGCTCATAAACCAAAATCGTTGCTTATCAACCAAATGATTGCCTTTAAACCAAATGGTTTGCTTATGAACCAACTAGCAGAAGATGAACCAACAATGAGTCTAAGGCTTTTGTTCAAACTTGGGAGGAAGTAAAATCAGTAAAAGTATTAAGTTTGATGAATGACTCATGTGAACTTTCAATAAAAAAAAAAGTGTTGGACGAATATGGCGTAGGTTGGAAATACAGTAAAGCCCCTTTGATAATTGCAGCATTTGACCACCATTCTTTTGGATTCAGACCTTAATATTTAAATGGCAAAGTTTGTAAAAAAAAAAATATATATATATATTTCACAATTTTCTTGGTGGGGAGGAATTATTGTTTATTTATGTGCTGGTTTGTTTTTATTGTTATATTCAATGTGAATAATCTGTTTATGTCTTTCTTTTATTATTTAAAAAAATCTTTTTCGAGTAATATTTATATTTGTCTCTTAATAATAATTTTTAAAAAAACAATGTTAGACATATAGTAAAACAAAAATTAAACATTAATAATAAATTTATGGTAAATAATGTTATGGGTTTCCAATGAGCTGCAAAAATTAATTTTCCTGTCCAAAGTATCTGTAGAAAATTCACATTACTTGATTTACTTGCCAACAAATTTACAGAATTTATGTAAATTATTAAAAACTTCTTGCATTAAATTATCGATGTCAATGATAGATTATCATTATTCAGTTGTTTTTTTACTAAGGTCAGGGTATAAAGAATTAACTATAATTTTGTAGCTGTGTTATACTGTCTAACTATTTTATGCTTGGATACTTTGTTATACCTAGTAACTGAATTGTTTCTTTGTAGTCTTTCACAAAACCTTCAACAAGTCAATTAAAAAAAAAAGTTATACTCAAAATAATTTGACTTTGCATTTCTGGATCTGTACCGTAACAATTTTGTGAATGTTATTATTTTAATATACAGCTTATGCCATGGTGTAGATGATTTCTAGTAAGCTAACATTACTCTGAAACAGCAGTCTTTTGGACCAGTTGTGGCTTAAGTGGACTATAGGCAACATCATTAATATAATTAAAGTATCCTAGTGTTGCTACCTAAAAAATTAAATGTCATTTGCTATAAGTGCACTTAAGTACCGGGTATTTAAAAAAAAAGTTTTACATTTTGTACTCTTAAAAAATACTATCCACATAACTTATTTAGAAGACCTTACTCTTTGTTACAAGTAGCCATACTCTCAGTAATTGTTGAGGTTCTCATTGTGTTGGAAGGTACCTTATCAGACTAAGGCTTCTGTGTTGTACTCTTGACTGTTGTATACTATGTGACAAATGGTTAACATCCTGTACCTTGTAAGCTGACCCCATTGAAAACTTTGCTCATATGGTGCACCATGTCAAATTTCATTGCTGAATTTTTACTTTGCGAGTTAAATAGATTACCAATAAAGTTAAATTGTCTATCAGTAAATTTAAATAGTTTACCAATTAAGTCAAATAGTTTACCAATTAAGTCAAATAGTTTATTGATAAAGTTAAATAGTTTACAATAAAGTTAAATAGTTTACCAATAAAGTTAAATAGTTTACCAATAAAGTTAAATAGTTTACCAATAAAGTTAAATAGTTTACCAATAAAGTTAAATAGTTTACCAACAAAGTTAAATAGTTTACCAACAAAGTTAAATAGTTTACCAATAAAGTTAAATAGTTTACCAATAAAGTTAAATAGGTTACCAACAAAGTTAAATAGTTTACCAACAAAGTTAAATAGTTTACCAATAAAGTTAAATAGTTTACCAATAAAGTTAAATAGATTACTAACAAAGTTAAATAGTTTACCAATAAAGTTAAATCGTTTACCAATAAAGTTAAATAGTTTACCAATAAAGTTAAATAGTTTACCAACAAAGTTAAATAGTTTACCAATAAAGTTAAATAGTTTACCAACAAAGTTAAATAGTTTAAGGTCAATCCATAAAAAAAAAAAAAAAGAACACACAGAGGGTGGGGGGTAGTTGAGTTTGGAGATTTAGCGGATGGGTGCTTAGGGGAAGTGGGGGCGTCTTCAGTTGAACGTATGTACTTTCATGAACAAATTATACAATAATTATCCTGAAATTCTGAATTCATCAACAGCACATATTTTATCTCTAATAAATCAATCGATGACCTCAAGATCTATGAAACTCATGATTTCTATTGAATTACATTCAAAGGCTAGACAAATATCAGATCAATATTTTTTGTAATTATCATTCTGGTGTTACTTTGTTTATTTTACAAGTCAACTCACTGGATAATACACTAGTAACAGTAATATTTTGTCCACCATTCCCCTTTTGAATTTTTCAGTGCATGTGGCGCTAATGCTTTTTTTTCAGTGAAGCCTGTGGTACCTAAATATTTCGGTTCTCTGCGCCCTTGCCGAATTAAGTTTTCCTCAGATGCTCCTAGTCAAATTCTAACAAATGCATTTCGAAATAACCAAGACATTTTTTTTAATTTTAAGGGTTGTTAAAAATAAATAAAACATGTACCTGGGCAACTGAACCCAATATAGAAGCTATGTGAAGAAGCTTCAACAGACAGTAACTAGTCCACCAGGTCCACTAGATGTTGTGTCCTGTCTCATTAGATTCAAACTGGAAATAGATCTATGAAAACTGTAATATTAATTATACAATAATTATCCTGAAATTCTGAATTCATCAACAGCACATATTTTATCTCTAATAAATCAATCGATGACCTCAAGATCTATGAAACTCATGATTTCTATTGAATTACATTCAAAGGCTAGATAAATATCAGATCAATATTTTTTGTAATTATCATTATGGTGTTACTTTGTTTATTTTACAAGTCAACTCACTGGATAATACACCAGTAACAGTAATATTTTGTTCACCATTCCCCTTTTGTATTTTTTAGTGCATGTGGCGCTAATGCTTTTTTTTCAGTGAAGCCTGTGGTACCTAAATATTTCGGTTCTCTGCACCCTTGCCGAATTAAGTTTTCCTCAGATGCTCCTAGTCAAATTCTAACAAATGCATTTCGAAATAACCAAGACATTTTTTTAAATTTTAATTTTAAGAGTTGTTAAAAATAAATAAAACATGTACCTGGGCAACTGAACCCAATATAGAAGCTATGTGAAGAAGCTTCAACAGACAGTAACTAGTCCACCAGGTCCACTAGATTTTGTGTCCTGTCTCATTAGATTCAAACTGGAAATAGATCTATGAAAACTGTAATATTTTTCTGAGAGCAAGCCGCTGGGCTCTCAGGCACCCTGGTGCACATTTTGCGAACCGCTGGCTACACAGACACATTTTTCAACAAAGTTAAAAATGACATAATAATTTATAAATAACAATAAATGGGAGGGGTGAGGGAGAAGCTCATTTTTATGTATGCAGAGAGAGGATTTTATCCCAAAAAATATGGGTGCAACGTGGGGGGGGGGGGTTCCCCCCTTCTTTTTAGTGGAAACAATTTATGGATAGAGAGTTTAATAGCTCACCAAGACAGTTTTATAGTTTACAATAAAGTTTAATCGTTTGCTTATAGAGTTTAATTGTTTCTCTTGAGAGAAAATTTTACTTTGTTGTGTGTACTGTGGTTGATTTAGAAAAAAATTATGACAGCTATGGAAGATAAGGTGGCGGTGATATAGATGTTAGGCTGCCCTAGATGTTAGTCTTTTCTACATATTGTGGTTTCCTAGATGTTGAGGGTTGCCTCATCAAAATGTTACTCTCTCCAATACTTGTATCTTCATGTTTAATCTGTTAGGATGATGCTGTCGGGAGTTTGATCCACCCTCTTTAATTTATATCCGCCATTGCCCATACTTGAATGTTGTGCCATAGCTAGCATGAGGATAGTGGGGTGTTTCAATGTCTCAATTTTCCTCTGCCGGCCATGTTTTCATCCCTTGCTTTGTTGTGTCCACAGTCTTTACTCCAAGGTGCTGCTGTTGATCTGCTGGGAGAATACTGCCAGGGCCCAGACAACACACTCAGACTCAATGCTATTTGGGCTATAATGGCAAGTTAATGACCATCTAGATAACATCATCACACTTGACGTAAAAATCATAAGTTGATAACAACTTAGTGCTGTCCTTTTAAAATTGATTACCGTTAATTATGTTCCAGCAAGTCATATTTACATAAAAGATTGATAGAGGTCTTTAAAAAAAAAATTTTTTAAACCACCCACATTTGCATCATCATCCGGCATCACCCCCTAAAGTGGCTTAGGCCATCAAAGATATATCTCCATGTTCTTGTTGCCACTGTCTCAATGCCTTACCAAGCCATCACTTGGTCTCTTATTCATATGAAATGTCTTCACAGTAATTAACCTACTGCTCGACGGAGAGCTTACGAACAAGGGTGATAGAGACGATGAGAAGTGATTGCTTCATCAAGAGGATTGAGGACCCTGTCATGATCATTAGGCAGAAAGCTTTGGCTGTTGTTAGAAATCTCTTGACCTCGGTGAGTGGAGCATTTAAGTTTTAAATTATTCAGCGCACACAGTCTATATAAAGGATGATAAGTGGACNTTATTCAGGGCACACAGTCAATATAAAGGATTTTAAGTGGTCAAGACGGGGGGAAGAGTAGGAAAACTCTGCGGAAGAAAGTGATGATGAAAAAATTGGGATTTTCAAATAAAACATGGCGGTGCTTTATTATTAAATTAAATGTATGTCTGCCCTCTTTCTCAAATTTGTTTTTTTCACTTACCAGGAATTCTGCCAGCATTTAGTGATTTGCTTGACTTTTGTTTTACATGGGGAACTCTTAGATAATATCTTAATGACTAAGATGAGCAGTAAGAAATCTAAGCACATTGAGAGTGACTATGGCAATGCATACAAAAATTGAATAGTCCCATCAAATGATTCACACACAGTTTCATTCAAACTTTAGTTAATGAACACACTTATGTTGTTTTAAAAAATGTGTCTACATAGTTATCCACCAGAAGTTTACTGCCATATGCAAATGAATATGTTATAATGTTTCCAATATAATGTTCCTGTTATAATGTTGTCAGTGATGATGTCCAATATTTTGTAGGTCCATGATGGTGAAGACAGAGACTCTGTGGCCACAAGGTCTCGAGGAGAACGTCGTCCAGGAGATAAAACAGTAAGCCAGAGTTGATATGAAATAAATACATTTTTTATTGGTTTTTTTATTCACTTTCAATATTTCTGTCCCTTTGGGGTATGTCCTATTTTGTTTTTAACTTGAATCTAGTATGTTGAGGAGGGCTCATTAAAGCAGACCCAATAGTAAAAATTTAAAAAAAAAATGTATACTTTTAATCTGAATAATTTCTTTCAATTCACGGTTTCATTATCCAATCCATATTTATTTAGCCAAACTATGACCACCAGAAATGACATGAAAGAAGATGTGATATGCACCAACCCATTGAGCTCTTTTCTCTCAGAAAATAAACAGTTATTTCCTCAGTGGCTGAACCCCTCTGAAAAAAATAACTTCATAATGAATATTAGGAGCAAAACTTTGGTTTCTTGTGATTAAATATAAAGCAACTGAATGTACAAAAGCACAGAAGTAGTAGTATTAAAAATGTATTTGTTCATTTATTTTCATCATCATTTGGATTCAGTAGCCATTTGGGCATGTCCCCTTCGGCCATGGTGAAGAATGTACACACTCTCCAACGCCGTTGTCTGTTTGTACATAGGGTGTTGGTGTGGTCCATTTCATTTGAGATATATATTACTATTGAATGAGCCGTTGTCTGTTTGTACATAGGGTGTTGGCATGGTCCATTTCAATTGAGATATATATTACTATTGAATGAGCCGTTGTCTGTGTGTACATAGGGTGTTGGCGTGGTCCATTTCAATTGAGATATATATTACTATTGAATGAGCCGTTGTCTGTTTGTACATAGGGTGTTGGCGTGGTCCATTTCAATTGAGATATATATTACTATTGAATGAGCCGTTGTCTGTTTGTACATAGGGTGTTGGTGTGGTCCATTTCATTTGAGATATATATTACTATTGAATGAGCCGTTGTCTGTGTGTACATAGGGTGTTGGCGTGGTCCATTTCAATTGAGATATATATTACTATTGAATGAGCAATAGATCACATGTGACTTCTTTACATTTGACTCAATTATATAAAGAAAAAATATAAATATTATTAAAAAATATTCACTTTATATAAAATAATTATACACACTGCCCGATATTTTCCTATTTTTCTTTTTTTTTTTTTTTTTTTTTTAGGATCATTGGTAGTTTAGATTTTTAAATTCAAAGTATATTTTTATTTTTAAATTATATTTCCATATTTTCTTGTTATTTATTTTTAATTTGTAAACTCAAAGTATATTTATATTTTTAAATTATATTTCCATATTTTCTTGTGATTTCATTTTGAGTGAGAGATTGGTGAACTCATTGTTGAATATATTGTCATTCTCTTTTGTAAGATCATTTATAGAATGGTGAAGGCTCTAGGCAGTGAAGTCATTGATGCTGTGTTCAGGACAGTGAAGAACCCAAATCTCCCAGTATATGTCCTAGAATAGGTGAGTTTTTAATGGTGCTGAGTTGGGGGAGAGGGGGGAGGGCATTCATTCTCTTTGATAAGCTACCAAAATTACTTAGATATTTTTTATTTTTGTGAGAAGAGTATGGGAGTTTGTTTACTGTTTTGTCTCACTTCAAGACTTACTATGAAACCATGCACCGCAACCTTTGTTCCCTTGCGGCAAACCGAGACCATTTCCACACCACATTCAAAACATGAGAGAAAAAAATTGATTTTCTGTTGTATACAACTTACAATAATTTTGAATATGCTTTCATTTTTATAGACGTGAAATAAACATAGAGTTATCAAGTCCTCTTTTTTTCAATTAAAGTATAATGTCCTTCATCAACCTTAAAATGCCATAATTTTTAAAAATGTTTGTTCATTGTAAAAAAATATAAGTATTTTTTCAACTTTCACAGATACACTAGTTCAGTGCTGTCCAACCTTTTTGACTCTGGGGGCCAATTTTTGTGTGTGTGAATCTGAGGGTCGCATATAAAATTATTATTTTTTCTCGTCTGACATTCTTGCAACGTGGCCCATCCAGCAAAGCTGGGACTCCAATAATAAAGTGTGTGTACAGGAGAGACCTACTTGTGCGAGTACCTCAGTGTCTGGGCTCTTGTCCTACCTTTTGACTTTGAGGATTTTCACAGGCTCATTGTGTAGAAAGTGGTTTAATTTCTTTCACATGCCGATTTTCAGACGCTCATCATGTGAAGTGGTTTAGTTTCCTTCCATGGCTTTGATAGACTGTCCATGTTTCACATGCATATAGTTGTAGCATTGGGAGAATGGCAGCCTTGTAAACCTTTATTTTGGTTTGGGTGCTGATGCCTCTTCTTTGTCCATACATTCTTAGGCATTTTTATGAATGTTGCCCAGGCTCTTGCAGTTTGAAAGGTTAAGCTTTTGGACAGTGTGCTGCCAAGGTAAGAGAAGCTGTTTACAACTTTAAGCCTTTCGCCATTGACTTGGATGTTGGGCTCAATGTAAGGTTTTCATGGAGGTGGTTGATACAGGACCTCAGTTTTCTTTGAGTTAATGGTAAAACCAAAGTTTGTGCAGGCATCTGAATCTGAGTAGTTTGCAACACTGCGTTGCATCTTGGCCTCTAATTCAGCACAAATGGCGCAGTCATCGGCATACAGAAAGTCCCTGATAAGGTCTGTCTGGACCTTTGATTTAGCGTTTGGTCTCCTGAGGTTAAATACTTTACCATCAGTTCTGTATCTGATGCTGAATCCAATTTCTCCCTTGCAGATAGCTTCAGACAGTTTGGCAGAAAACATGCTGAAAAGTGTTGGTGCCAGGATGCAACCTTGTTTAACAACATTAGACACAGGGAAGGGTGACATCTTTCTGTTTGAGAGATCTCATCTTGTTAGCTCTTGTCTTATTATTATTATTATCATAAAGCCTAGCTCACATATCTAGTTCATCTTTTACAGTCCAGTTGGTGTGCATGGACTTTTTTATGGTGACCAACTAGCTACACATCAAGAAACACCCCCCCCCCATCCCCTTTTTTTTATTAAAAAGGCCAGTCAAAGCAGCAGAAAGGAAACCTCCTTTTCAGACCTTTCCAAAATGATATGTTCTAATTTATTATTTTTGCATCTGACAACCTGAAATTAACATGCCCCTGTAGATATTTTATTACAAGTAATAGTTTTCAATATTTAAGTTTAACTGTGAGTAAACATAGAAACGAATGTAAAGAAACTATTTTTTTATAAAATGGCCTTTCACTATCTTGATATTTTTTTTCACACACCTGCTTGTATCTAGTTAAGATTGATAATTTTATAATTTATTTTTAAAAAATCTTTATTTATACAGAGTTAACACAAATTCTTACACAACTTAAAAGCCTTTTTGTACAAATTAAATCAGCGACCACAAACTTAACTTACTGACATTTGTGTGTAAATTTATCATATTTATTTCAATGTTAAAAGCAAAGTAAAAAAATAAAACAATAGTAACATTTAAACAAAAGTTATGTCCCACGATCAGCAGGAGTTTGAATATGTCAAATCAGATAAAAGATCTTCGGTACCATCAACCTGGACAGGATGAGGCTCATTTTGTTTTTATTTTTTTTTACCCAGAAAGCGTTAAGAACTTTTAAATAACCAGCTATTGAAATCTAGCCAAAAAATGAAACAGCACATGTGTCAAAGGCTAAAGCGACAAAGACATATTTTACTGGTTGTTTCGGACACTTTGAGATGATGTGTGCTGGTTGACTTCCACTGTTTAAATAGAAAATTCATGCCCTTGGAGGAATTTTGCCAGGGCGCAATTAGCAAAGTCCCGCTGCGCACCAGTTTGCGGAGCTCTACTGAAGACTACCTCTCTTTCAACTCAATGAAACGTGGACGTGTTTTTTAACCACTTGTATCCAATAAATGTTGTTCTCATCTCTTGTGTAGGCATTGTGTGCCCTGAGTAACATGGCTGATGGCCCATCATGTAAAGCTCACATGATTGGCAAGACAGAAGATCTGCAGTATGTCATCAAATACCTGGTAAGAATTGTTGCATCACATAAATTAACACAACAGAGACTTGAGTCTTTCTATGGCCACGCAGATTGGCAGCAAAGGGTTGATGTGAAAGTTAAGCACAATTCATCTTACATACCTTTGGATACTCAGTAGTGCTCCTCATATCATCAGATAACTAGCGCAGATCATGTTGAACGTTTATTCACAATTTAATGCAAATATGACTTTTAGTTGTGCAGCATCTAATTATTCCAATGTTTGATATCAACTCGAGTTTACATTATTTTATTAAAATAATCACCAATTTTTTTGTGATTTCATTTGCAATTCTCTATTTGGAATGACTTAATTGAGAAAGGTTGTTTTTATTAAACATCATACAGTATGTGCCAAAATTAAGAGAACCATACTCAAATTCCATCATCTTGAACATGTCCACTCATTGGCCAACGGAGCATAGATATAGTCTCCATGTGTTCCCAGAACTGAAAAGGAAGGTAAGTTGGGCAGTAGTTGTTGGAAACTGGTCTCTCAAATGAGGAAAAAATATTCATAGTTGAGTATGATCTTTGCTCATACATTAGTGATTAACGAGATGGGAAACCGTGAGCACGTTTGAAAAAATATGGCAGAAATTTTCTCAGAGAGATACAATAAGGCGAAACCAAGTAAAACAATAGTGCTTTTATTGTTACAAAATTGTGCAGTTCTGGTAGTATACTGTATAAATGGAAGGGGGTGTCTGGTCGACCAGTAGGTGTTTTGATAAATGAGAATCGATCAAGGCGCTGCATTTTTCCCCACGACAAACATCAGCGATACACCCAATAAAAAAAATTTCTGTAGACCTAAATGCATTTTCATATTGGATCCATGTTGGACAATGCTTGGCAGAGCGAGGTTTGCAAGCCAGGACGATGTATTGTGTAAAATGTGTGCCTAGGGTGTGTGAGGTTTCATATTTATATGGGAATATTTTGTTTTCCAACATAGTATACTGTATAAATGGAAGGGGGTGTCTGGTCGACCAGTAGGTGTTTTGATAAATGAGAATCGATCAAGGCGCTGCATTTTTCCCCACGACAAACATCAGCGATACACCCAATAAAAAAAATTTCTGTAGACCTAAATGCATTTTCATATTGGATCCATGTTGGACAATGCTTGGCAGAGCGAGGTTTGCAAGCCAGGACGATGTATTGTGTAAAATGTGTGCCTAGGGTGTGTGAGGTTTCATATTTATATGGGAATATTTTGTTTTCCAACGAAATTCACATATGCTTACTGGTCTATCAGACTTTCCCTTCTGTTGACAGAGACGTTGACAGTGTACATTACTGGTCTATCAGACTTTCCCTTCTGTTGACAGAGCCGTTGACAGTGTAAATTTCCAGAAAAGTGTTTCTTGATGCCATCTGTTTAAATCTCTCTCAGGGAATTGTTCGTCCACTTTTTTGAAACAACGTTCACATCTTTATGCATGGGGAAGGTAATACTCAACTAATAATAGCAAGAGACCCCTTTCCGACAACAAATGCCCAACATGTCTTCCTTTTCACTTCTAGGAGCACACTGCAGCTTTAGCTATGCACCATGGACAGACAGCATGTATGCGTTCGATGCGCAAGAGTTTCAGTACTGTTACTCTTACTTCTGGCACTTGCTGTGTAACTGCATTTTATTTTAGGATTCTGATGTCTACCCTGACCAACAGCGTGGCATCACTCTTCAGCTTCCTGTTGTCCAGTTCATCACAAATTTAGCAGAGTCGTCAGAAGATGGTAATACATTTGAATGGCTTGCTTTGTTTCAGTGGACTGTTGAACAAATCGAACTGAAATAGTTGTTTTTTTCCTAAAAATAACTATAATATATGTTCTTAAAATTGGCTTTGATGACTTGAGGGGTAAGCAGTAAATGAAGGCATGGAAATTTAGTTTAAAATTTATGTTCATACAAATGATAATACAAATACATTTTGGGTATTTATTGAAATTTTACTGGATAATGATAATACAAATACATTTTGGGTGTTTATTAAAATTTTACTGGATAATTTATATATCAGTATATTTATGTTATCTGCATTCAAATAATTCAATATGTGACAGATGTATTGGGGCAAAAATTTTACTTGACAGGTCAATAAATTTCTGCCCTGTGCTGTTCTTTTTTTTTTGTGTGCAAATATTGATAAGGGTTTATATTGTCACCTATATTTGGGCAAAGAGCTGGTCATTAGCTCTGATTAGAGTCTGCATGTTTTCCTCATGCAGGTGCCTACCAGCGCATGTTAGTCCTGAAGAATCTTGGCGTCCAGCGAATCTTGGAAGACTTATTGGCCAAATGTGAAAAATCAGATGCAAGGTTTGTACGATTCATTCAAATTATTGAAACGTTGGCAGTTTCCCTATTGTTATTCTGCAACATGTATAATATTGCCAATAACCCTAGGCTTCTACTGTGGCTAAGTAGCGGAGTGTTCTGAACTTGATGCTATTTGATAGTATCACCTTCAACAACTTTTTTTATTGATAGTTTAAATAAAACTCCTGCTCCACCGTTGTGCTATTTCCAAATGGTATAATAAAGGTGCAGTGACCCTGTTATGTTTTAATTTTTAATGAATATAATGAGTACGAAAAACTAAAGCAAACAAATTTTGATGTGAAACAAAAAAAGTTGAAATATTGTTTTAAAAAAAAAACTGACATACCAGGTAATTTAATTAAATTCACCAGGAATAAAATTCATTTACAGCTATATCTCTCTGCAGACATTTCATAAAAAATTAACATTTGATAATTCTGTATATTCCTCAGCATCAACAGCCCTCTACTGCACAGCATCAACAATGCTCTTAAACAGTTCTCCTGATGCAGCAAATTGTCAATCTCATTTTAACTGGATCTCTTTGCATTTGATGTGTAGAAAAGCTATTTATTGACATGTGCTAATTAAACAATATTTTAAATTATTTAGTTAGTTTACTCTTGTGAAGTGGGCCATGTGTAAATATGAGTGACAGGAGTAAATTGTTTGAAAATTTTTTTTTATTCAAACTTGGATACAGAATCAAACAAAAAATGTCAACAAAAATGAAATCCATAGGAACACGCAAGTTTTAAAATTGTAACTACTCATTGTAATAATAAAAAAAATAATTCCACAATCATTAGAACATGCCTAACTTGATTGAATCATGGTAATAAATAGATCTGAGTCAAATATAGGGGTGCAAAATAAAAAACAAAACAACATCCAGTAAATAAAAAGTGTGTATAAAAAAATTCAAAAAACTTTATCAGCAACATTATCATTGAAAGTTAAATATAATCCTTACAAAAATCTCCATGTCTCAAGCAGTAGTATACAATACAAGCATAACATTAATAAGTTTATTTGATCATTCCATTTTTTAATATTATCTTAAATGTTAAAATGATGAATGGAAATGGAAGGCCTAGAAATAAGAAGTACATCAATTTTAATAATTAGATTAGCTTGAAATTATATGTGAGTTTTCTTTTAGAAACCTCCAAATATTTTAAATTGAATGGCATGATGGTTGTGGTTGTAATAATTAATAAAAACAAAAACAGGAATCAAAAATAGCTGAATTTAATTATTCCTGATTTTATTCCTGATTTTGACTTATCTTATATTAGAGACTAATCTCTTAAAATATTTTGAAAAATATATTAAAGTGTATCTTTGGTATCCACATTTATCACAAAATGTCAGATCAATGTAGTGTATTTTAATTACAAAATGAAGAGGTTAATGTTTTATTTGTCATGTTTTTAATATGGTACCGGTATCTTATAGTATTGTGCTTTTAAACAAAATTTTACTACCCTGATTGCACTCTATCCTTTTAACTTGTAAAAAGATAGATGTTACTGATATCAATAAATACTTAATTATAACATTTTATTCATTATATTAATGCACAGGCAAATCCTTATGTTACAGGAGTGTTAAACAAGCACAAATTCTTTTTGAAGGTTTAAAACTAATAATTTTTTTTAGCTAATTTTAGATTCTAATCGTTTTCAGATGAACACACATCAACATTTCTGATATACAATATATTTTTTAAAATGGTCACCATTTAATTTTGACTTATGTTTAAACCAGTATTATTATTAAAGCTGTTTTAATATTTGACTTGGAGCAATTAGTAAGAAGTAAAAGTAATTTTTGACATCTTAATAATTACTTTTCAGAATATCCCACTAATTACCAGCCCTATTATATCTCTTAACTAGTTTGGCTAAAAAAGCATTCAGTTCTAGTTGCAACAGGACAATGTTTATGTTGACTCATAGTCTTAATGTTGTACAAAATGTATCATTTTGAAAAACTAAATGCCGGGCCTATTGCATAACAAGTAGAGAGGTGCTTTCAAGATTAAGCTGCAAAAGAAACAACAAAAAAGCAACACAATTCTACATTAAAAAAAAAAAAAACCCACCACATAAATATTAACTGTATATCAATAGTATCTGAAACATAATCATACTATTATAGTTCCTTTACCTCATTGTATTTAGTAGCAGATGCAACTGACTCTGTGAGGTGATTTATGTCTCAAAGAGTAACATGGATGTTTTATAAAAGCTGCCTGTAGAATTGTTAGATTAAAGCTAATGACTTGGGTAGTTGTACACATAAGGTGTGATTGTGGAAAGAGTATGAGTGCAGCTCAAAAGTTATTAAACTCTCTGAAAATGTAAAGCCAAAAAAAAAAAAAAAAATTGACTGATTACAAGAGATAAGTGTTTTTCCCCCTGAATTTTATGCAGATTTTAATATAATACAATATAAACAAAAATCAATTTTAAGTCAGTCAAAAGCTAGTGTGGGTTCGCTTTAATGCGAGGACCACTGTGATAAAACGAGTAAATAAATGCAAATCATACCTTCAAAAAGACTTAAATAATAAAACGCCTTGAATACAAGATTAAAAATCTTTTCTTCTTTTTTTTAAAATGACCAGAGAGATGTATATAAACATTAATAATTTATTGTAATGGTGCAGTCATTCAATGTAACCCAGGTCAACATCCAGTTTTCCTGTATACTTCTCAGTCTCATGTTAAATAATGAAAGACTGATGTAGCCATGGAGGGACATTGATTTTCATATCACAGTTGAGATTCATATTGATTAATGAAGGGAATGTTTACTCGTACACTTTTAGTTTAGAACTTAGGGAAGCAATCATGTAAAAAGAGTTGTTGCACTGAGGACAGGGGAGCTTGACAAGAACAAAACTTCCTTTTGGGTGTGAGAAACTGGGTGTAATAAAAAACAGGACCTTATACCACAACCTTGTATTGTAATAATATTATGTAACATTTATTTATAAAAAATCATACTTTATAAGCCAGTGTTCCTATTGGGAGACCAAATTACTTGTCACTTCTTTTTAATGCTGTATATAAATTTATTCATTATATTTGGGTGAATCTAAACCCACAAGATGTTGTTAATTGCAAAAAACATTTGTTGCAATGGCTATGATAAATGCACTATTTGTTTTACCAACTGTTAAAACACTTCACACAATAGGTTATATATGAATATCGTGGTTTAAAAAAAAAAAATTATTGAGCAATATTTTTTAAAAAATCTGATGGAAACTCTGCTCAAATTTTCATAAATTTATTTACCCGTACCAGTTCTAATCTAAAACTGATAAAATCAACCTTTAAATAAAGTTCACTGACAGCAAAAAAAATGTCGATGTACATTCTTAAAAATATGTAAAACATGCTACTTAGGAATGTATAAAAAATGTAATATCTTTTCAATCTGTAAACAGAATAAATACAATTTACAAAGTCTTTGAAAATACTTCAATCACCAAAACTACATCTGCCACCAAAAAGAAATGGTTTTAAATGTTGAGCAATCAACCCAAACAGCAATTAACAAAAAAGGCACATTAAAAATAAACATGTCTGCCTTCGTGGGCATTATTTAAACTACAATTTAGATTTGACCAACGACATCCTCTTTGATTTGGTTAGTGACCGGCACAGATCAAAGGCTTGCTTCGGTGGGCTGGACATGGACAACATAACCAATTTACAGACTTTTGCCATGTGGTCAATGACATGGAAAGGAACAAACTTGTTGACGGGCATGTACACAACATGATCTATTAAATACCTGGCATTGAGGGGATAACGATCTTCAGGGGGAACAACCTCGCCGACAATATTTGGCTGAGAGGGCAGGTCAACCTGATCTGGTTCTATGACATTGAGTTGGGTGGCCCCTCTGTATGCATCTACACCTAAAGCTCCAAGACATCTCACGAACAACTCAGGATTTTCCTTTGGAAAATAAGTTACATTTAGAAAAGGCGAGATACTAGTTACTAGTTGATCTTAATACTTCCTTAAGTTTACAAAAACTATATGATAGTGTTATAAAAAAAATTAAAAAAACATTTAACAGAGATAGAAACATTCATACACATGAAAATTGGATTAAAAGACTCACCACAACGACAGGAAATAACCAGAAATTGTTTATCTTGGTTTTGGTGCCGATTACTTTTAAAGAAGTGGTCAAGTTTGACTGAAAGTAGCTGCACTTAATGCGCTGCAGATCAAAGCTGGCTGGGTTAAATGATGTCTGAACACCGGCCATAACAGAAAGGAGGGCAGAACTAGGCCTGTACCTGATGTTATTTATAAGGTCATTTGGGAAACCTCTAAGGAAGCTGACAAAAGTGGCTTTCCAATCCATACCCATCTCTCTTGATTTCTGCATCAGTTGAGGGAATGGCCAGACTTGCAATGTTGTATACAAGGGGAAATACTTCAATAATTTCTTTAAATATGTTGCATTGCTTTGAATAGGGTATTTTAAGTAAAGTTCATGCATTTGACGATAGAGCTCTTCCTCTCTAACCTTGATGATGTTGCCACCAAAAGAGGTGGAGAACTTGATAACACCAAAGCTGAATAAGGCGAGATCTGAATCAGGATGACCAATGTGCACAAACCCAGAAAAACTTTCAGCACAATCCTCAATGATGTCAAGGTTGTAATATCTGGCTACACTTATGAAAGGATCCATGTTGACCTGTCGACCATACAGGTGGGCTACCAGTATGGCAACAGTGTTTCGGTTAATGAGCCGCTTCAAGAGAGGCAATTTGGGTTCTAGTGTATCAATGTTGATGTCTAAAGGTACAACAGTCAATTGATGATGTCTAATGATGCTCGCCATGTCCTGGATTTTAACAAAAAAACGAAACAAAATCAATTTTTACCAAACTAACTTACCCGAACAAGTTAGTACTTCGTTATCAACTCTTAATTTATATAGTTTTTAAAGAAAAGCTCAATAAATCTACAGGTTTGATGTTGATATACCGGTAAAATGAATAAAAAGTGGATCATTTAAAAACTGTTTACCGGTATTATTATTAAAATGGAAAAAGAAACCTGGAAGCTCTAAAGGATTTTTAAATACTGGTGAGGAATTTTGGGGTGGATAAATAAAAATGCCGCTGTAAGATAATAAAATATGGCAGTCAGCAACAAATTACTATGTTAAATTTGAACAATTAATGATAATTCATACTGATTTTGGCAGCAAGCAATAGGTTTTGTGGCACCAGTACTACAATTTCTTACATTTTAGTAAATGCAGGTGTTGGTAAACCATGTAACTGTCAACAATCCTTTTGATTACTCTTTTATGATATCTATATACATAATTCGCACGCCAGAGTGTGGTTCAATAATGAGTTCACTAGCGTGAAAAATATAATTCTCAATAACTACGCTAAATAATATATATATATTATATATATATACATTTAATAACGCAATTGGGTTTGGTGCGTAATATTTTCTTTTCGGAATTGTCTCAATTTAAGTATTGTGTAAAAAATATTCGGTTTAAAAGTGGTTAGAATGTGAGAATATATTTAGTTCATGGGTGTGAAATAAAAAGTGTGCAGTGACGTATCATGGGGGAAGGGGTGTAGCAAATATTGGGATTCTTAAATGTGCGTTACTTGAGTTCATGTTTTGTCAAGTAACTTTACTACATGGTAAGTTCATGAATTGCTGTCGCCAATGTTTGGCGGGCTTCTTCTAGTTATTCTTTATTTGAGCATTTCTTCTCTACCTTTTACAACAATATACTTACAGGAATATTAACAGCAGACATAATGACTTCTGATCCTGGTGGAAAATTTTTCACCCGCAAATACAAGTCCAAGCCTGTCCGAACACAAAGACATGGGATGACTGGGTTTGGATTGGATGGTGTGTTCCACAATTGCTTAAGCGTGTTCTCATAATCCTCCCTGGCTTTGCTGCTATGATAAATAAGACACTGGCGTGTTGCAAAACACAGCTGAGAGTAAGAGCTATCTGGAGAAAAATAATCAAGAAAAATATTTTTTTCAGTGCTGTGACAGTAACTTGTACTATAAGATAAGATATCAATCCAGTAATCTAATAATTCACCTCTCTCTACTCTTTTTTGTGTGTGTTGTATTCCTACAATAACACTTATCATGTGTAATACTACAGGACCTGGTAAAAAAATGGGGAGCAAAACTAAATATTTAATTATTAATATTTAAGTGTCACAAAATCTTAAATTAAAATTGTATTTTTGTGAATGTTAATTATAGGAATCTTGCATTTGAACCTACCAATGATGATTGCAGAGTAAGGCTGGCTCGGAAAGCTCATTTTACTGTTACTACCCAGCTCTATGCACAGACTAGAGTTAATGCCTTTTTTTATAAACTAACTCAGCATGCAGGAAGCTAAGATAAATAAAGAGACATAAAATAATAAAACAGTGCAAATGGACTTTCATTCATGAATTCTAAAATAATTTCCATCAATTTATTTATAAACCATTAAAATGCACAAGACAATTAAATTAAGTCAAGACAACGTATACCAATGTTTCCTAACGTGTGCCTTACGCCCCAAATGGAAGCAGTTTGAAGGTTATGGTAGGGAACAAATGGAAATGGCCTCAGACATTCATCTTAACTGAATATCCTGTTTTTTCAAGTACTCGCCTCGGCAAACACTATTATTACTACCGAAGCAAATCCGTACATTCATTTGAAAATTAAACTTTGAAAGATATTCACTACATTTGCATTCCTAAATTTGGGTGGCTGGATTTCTATGCAGGGTAAACTGAGTCAATTTCAAACTTGTGGATTGGAGCTCAATCCCCACCAAAACCCAGAAAGAAAGAAAAAAACATCAGCTACTTAACAATAACTTTTTATCCATAAGATATGGGGTATAACATTAGCTGGGCACATATTCTAAAATGTTTACATCCTTCCCAAATGGATAATTTCATAAATCACAACTTTTAAATATAAATAGCTTGATTAAAGCCAGATTTTTGTCAAATTTTGATCTAAGTATTATTTATTAGAGATAATGATGTAATTAATTGTATTAATTAGTAATACAGATTCCTGCATTTAAATTAACAAAGAAAAGTCAGTCATCCAACTTAACAAATTTATTGAGTTTACAATCTTCTAACATTTTTTTACCATACTGTAATGTGGATAAATAGAAGCTTTTTTACTTTATGCACTATGTGGACATAAAGTGTTGTACATGCAGGTTAAAAAATTCATTACCAGTAAACGATATCGGAATGGTATCTGTGCGTAACAATAACACTTGTTATTTTAGTAGTGCTCTTTTGAAGAGATTTAGCATAACTGTATTAGAATGACCACACTTCGTCTTAAATATTATAACAATTTAAAGGATTTTGAAATTTAAAAATAAATTTCTTCATGAATAATGTACACAGATGGTACCCGGGTGCGAATCACGGCGCTGTGTGTCTGGGTCCATTTGGACTCGGATGTCATTTGTGGTAGTTTATTTTAGTTGAACTGAAGAATTCAGTTTACAAACATATAGTCCATTCAAGTATCTTCCATTTGATACCTCATTTTGTCTTACAAACCCAACAATAAAATTTTAAATAGTTTTTTAATCCCAACCTCTCCCTTCTGGTACTCGGGTATGAATAGCCACTCCGATATATTATAGTATCTTAAAGTGTGGCAAAGGGGGTAGGTAAGGGTAACCAAGATGGCGGCCATAGAAAAAAACGTGGGCCGCTAAGTCTGAATTTACCCATTTTGTTATGGAGGGATAGTAATTTGGGCCAGGTGCACAATTTTTTTTTTATGTACATTGTGCCATCATGGCCAAGGTTTAGGGGGCATAAAATATCTTGGCAAAAATATCTTGGCACCAAAGGGCCGTCATACTATTTTAGGCAAATTTTAACCCCACTCCCGTCACAATTCTCAGAACCCCACTCCCCCCAACGTAAGTCACACTTTCAAATTAACAAAAACTGTTTAAAAAATTGAATAATTAAAATTACTATACACAACTAATACTAAATAGTAAATGACATCTTCTGTCAAAATACATCCATCACAACAGAAAAAAAAATAGGGCCTACTAAAGTTAAAGTTTACCCCAAAAAATTACTGAATAGTAACCAAACTTTCATTTCAATCAAACTCTTATACTTAAAGCCTTAGTTAAACTAAGATCAAATACGGGTACCCGAAAAATTCGTTTCAAACTAATTTTTTAACATTTGTTTACCTGTTATTTTTTAGGTCTTGCAGACATGGAAAGGAGGACAGAGGAACGGCTTGCATTGATACGGGGTCAAACTTTTACCGAGAGATATTATCAATCCCGGACGGACCGTTTTTTTTTCGGACTTTTCGTTTTAATTAATTATTAAAACTATAAACTTTAGATTGAAGAATATTGCGGTTACATTTTTTTAAATCGTATACATAGAATTAAAAAAACACATAACTGTTAGGGCTGTTTATATACTTCGTTTCGGTAAGTAAATGTAGGTCAATGATGTAACTATTAGGTCAAGTAGAACAAATGGCTAGTTACCGAAAACCATTTTTAAAATCCAGATAGGGATTTAAAATTATTTTTTAACAAGATTATTACCCCAAAGTAGCAGGGCTTTGGAAAATTAGGAAAAATTAATGAAAATATGGGAATAATGTTTTTTCTATAATTTTTAAGTATTTAATTTCTTATATCAATTATTATTAGACAGTGCCAAGTTTTACACAGCTTGGTGACCTTCACTGACACTCACTTTTAAAATAGCAAGTGCTTACTATTTTTTTAAGTCTTGGCCTTAGTCTTAGCCTTAGCTTTGGGGGAAAAAACATTATTTAGCTTACGATCTAGGCGTTTATAGAAAAATATGTATGCCTTTATAAGAGCTGCGCAGGATTAGTCACATCAGGCCCTTCCTAAAAATTGAGGCTGATGTCTGCATTTGTGCTATCAAGCATGGACTATTGCAATGCGCTCATGGTGGGTCTTCCAGCTACACTCCTGGACAAAATTCAAATAGCGCAGAATAATGCGGCTCGCATTGTTCTCCGCAAACGCAAGTTCGACCATGCAAAAACACTTCTGAGAGAGTTGCACTGGCTGCCGGTGCGTGCTCGCATAGAGCACAAAATCGCAACTTTGTGCTACCGCTGCTTACATGACCTGGCGCCGTCCTATCTGAAAGAGCTGCTGACGCCTTATGTACAGTAGCTACAAGCAGACGACTCACCATGTTTGGGTCACTCGTGTTTAAGTTTTTTTTAAGTTGGTACAGTAGCTACAAGCAGACGACTCACCATGTTTGGATCACTCGTGTTTAAGTTGTTACAGTAGCTACAAGCAGACGACTCACCATGGTTGGATCACTAGTGTTTAAGTTGGTACAGCAGCTACAAGCAGACGACTCACCATAGTTGGGTCACTCGTGTTTAAGTTTTTTTTAAGTTGGTACAGTAGCTACAAGCAGACGACTCACCATGTTTGGATCACTCGTGTTTAAGTTGTTACAGTAGCTACAAGCAGACGACTCACCATGGTTGGATCACTAGTGTTTAAGTTGGTACAGTAACTACAAGCAGATGACTCACCATAGTTGGGCCGCTTTATGTCCCAAACACTTTTAAACCGAATATTTTTTTTACACCATACTTAAATTGAGACGACTTCATTTATCGAAAAATATAACGCACCAAACGAAGTTGCGTTATTAAAAAAATATAAATGATTTAGCGTAGTTATCGGGAATTATATTTTGCGCGCTCTTGAACTCATCTATATATAGCCTGCGTGGTGGTGGTGGTGTTTGACCTTTGCTGGCGAATTATATATAAGAAAAAAAGCGAATGAAGAATAAAGGAAAACCAGATAGTAAAAAAAAACCAAACGAATGAACCATAACAACGGACGTGTCGGCAAGATGTCTTCATCAAAAAGAACAAACAACAGTTCAAACAGAATTAAATAAAAAATAACACTTAACCCTAACGAAGTGTCCGAGAGGATGACAAGGTTTCCCAATACTTTGTTTCGCTCATTTCATTTTTTCTATCCTGAATGCCGTCTTGCCGGTGATCCTAATGCATCAGGGTGCGTGTAGTTCTTAGATGGACAAACCATAATATTCTATCATCTTTTTACGGCAAAGTCTGCGTGGAGCACCTCCAATAAATCCTGATGGTAGTGTATATAGTATGGTGTTTTCGATGCGTATTGAGGGCCGCATATTGCGGAGGTAATTAAAGGAGCTATTGTATTATAACTTTTTAGTTTGCTTTTAATTAAGAATCTCCTTTCCTTGTTCGACAGGTTTTTTATGATTGTCTTGTGTGATGTTTTTTATAAAAAATTGTTTAATTTCTTTTATTATGGATTTTTGGAATAATTAACAGGTCGTATGATAATTTAATAGGTTTAATTGTCTTGCTGTGTTTCATTGGTTAAATAAATCAATTGTAGTGTGTATATGTAATAGCGTTTTGGTTGTGTTTAATAAGTTAAATAAATCAATTGTAGTGTGCATTTTTTAATTAATTGTCTTGTATTTTATTTTTATTCTTCTTCTTGTATAGCTTGATGGCCCCACGATCAATGTAGCGATCATTCTGGCTCCGAAATTAACGGTCTTGTAGTGTGCTGATTTGATGGGTATTCTTGTTGGGTTATATTTTTTTAAATTTAAGTTTAATGAGTGGTTCTCAATTTTGGGTTATAGGTCACTAGTCATAAGGTGTGTATTTTGTTGTTGTTGTTGGAAATACTTGTCTTGTAGTGTGATGTTTTTTTTAAAATAATTTCTTTTAAGTTGATTGAAAGGTTCTCAATCTTTCGTTAAGTGTCAGTATTCATAAGGGATGTTTTTTAAATAATATTTTTAATTAATTGTCTTGTAGTATGACAATTTAATATGAATTTTTAATGAGTGGTCTTGTTGGATTACAACAGAGCCAAAGAAGGGCGGAAGAAGGGACCTTTGTTTTTATTTAATAAATTTATTTCAATTATTTTTAAAGTTTTTTTTTAATTATGTTTGTTAAATTGCATGTACAGCGTGGTGAGCCCAAGCCTTTAAGCTGGGGTACCACGCTGTATAAAACTACTTATAATAATGATAATTTCAGAATATTTTGAACAATTCATTAATTTGTTATTTTTTTTAATAAGACGAAAACATCCGAAAAATGGAAAGCTTATGAGCAATCGATGGGAGACAACTTAATTCATTGAGACCGAATCCAATCGATTAGCAACAGTGTGGCTAAAATTAGACGACACATTGACATCTCAGTTTCAACAACTCATCCTCCAAAAGAAAAATATTCTGGTTGGTTCATTGAGATGGAGACGGCAAAGGCCAGTCCTTTTGCTATTCTTTATTCCATTCTTTATTCCATTGCTTATTCCATTGCTTATGGGGTTAACAAAAAAGTGCGGTAACTTTCTCCCGAAAACGCCCCCCCCCCCCCCCAAATTTTTTTAATTTTTTTTAAAAAAAAAAAAAAAAAAAAAAAAATAAAAAAAAAGATATCTACAACGCGTGATGTTCCCAAGCGGTCACCCATCTAAGTACTAACCAAGCCCGACGTTGCTTGACTTCGGTGATCGGACGAGAACCGGTATTTTCAACGTGGTATGGCCGTAGACAAGGATAGTTAATTTATTTGGAANGGGAAAAAAAATTCATATTTCAGATGACTTAAACATTTCCCCACCAATGTGCAGGCATTTTAAAAAAAAAAAAAAAAACGATTTTTTTTCCAGGTAAGAATCCAGTAGAAAGCTAAAAAAAAGCAACACGGTTTTTGTGACCTTGCATTCCGGTTATCAAACCAATTCTATTTTATGTACTGGTTTTAGAAAACTTCCTTCTGTATTTGTTTGATATAAATGTGTTAAAGTCTATCGAACGCAATTTGTAATGTATCTAAAGAAAGTTATGGCACTTATAAATTCCAAATTATAATTTCAAACAACTGACTGCATGCATTAGGAAATGTTTAATTTATTTTTATATTATTAATATATATAAATATATATGTGTGTGTATATATATATATACATATGATGTCTTTTGATTAATTTACAGGCGGGTTTTCACTGTGTTATGGAGGTATCGACATTTGATTAACATACGTTGTCTCACCGTGTGATATTTTACATATATATGTGTAAAGCAAGTAACCACATACTAGAATTTCGAAATATCTCTTACGACTGCTTCTCGACCGCGAGAAACATTGCCCTGCCTTTGGCTGATGAGATGCGCGGTAAATGTCCGGTTCCATTTGTCACTGCTCCCCGGGTACCCGCACGATGGCCAGGTTGGCTGGGTTAAACCCCGGGTGGGCCGGATCTGGTCTGCGGGCCGTGGTTTGAAGACCCCCTGGCTTGGAGGATGTTAAGACGTGTCGGCCCAGTGGCTCGCTGCCCATCTGGAGAACTCTCGAATAACTTACGCTTGAACGAGTCTGAGTCTCGTATGTAGACTTTGTTTCCAATGAAATGATTTTAAACATTGAACAATTAATAAGTCGTCAACAGTTCTGTTATGCTTTGCCGTCATTTGGATGCAACATTTCAAGTCGTAAGACTATTGTTATCCGATTTTAAAAATGTATTGAAACGAAGCTAGTCCCATTGCAAATCGAAATCTCTCTCTCTCTCTTTCTATCCCTCTATCCCTCTTTCCCTATCTATCTATCTATCTACTTATCTATCTAATTATCTCTCTCTCTCTCTCCCTCCCTCGCTCTCTCTCTTCCTGCCTCTCCCGTCTCTTCATTTTTTCTCTCTCCCTGCCCCTCGCTCTCTCTCTCTCTCTCTTCTTGCCTCTCTCGTCTCTCCATTTTTTCTCTCTCCCTGCCCCTCTGTCTCTCTCCGTCTATCCATCTATCTCTCTGTCTCTCTCCTCGTCTCTCTCTCTTCTTCTCCCTCAATTTTTCTAACTCTCTATCTCCATGCCTCCCTCTCTCTGTCTCCCTCCATTTATATCAATCTCCCTCTCTCACCCTCTCTCTCCCTCTCTCACTCTCTCTATCTCTCTTTTTTTATTTACACACTCACATCCATAATCGCGTTCAATGGTTTGAAGATGGAAGTCTTGCTTGCTTGGATCAATAAAGAAACAAAAAAATGTTATTACACTGAGAGCAAGGTCACACGCACACTAGGTCAAGGCCGTTGAGTCTCACGGTGCCTCGCTTTAATAGAGCGAGACTATTTTTAGTCATTATAATGGGAAATAATAACAGCAAGGTAGGCGCGAGTTGTCCTTGGATGGAATTTCTTCTTTAATGATGTCATCGAACGCCGTCTGGCATATCTAATTGGTGGCTTATATTTTTATAGGCCAAAAGTAACACATTCAATTTGTAGACAATTTATTTTAAGATCTGTAAAGTTCTTTTACATTTGGTTTTTATTTGCTTGTTGTTGTTATATATAATATATATATTATATATCATGTGTATTTTTAGTGCATTTTAATAAAGGTATGTTCTTCTGCAGTGGGTGTTAACTAAATTGGGTGTTAGCTGAAGGAGATGTTCAATGAATGGGTGTTAACTGAATGTGGTTGTTAACTGAATTGAGTGTTAATTGAATTGGGTGTTAACTGAATGTGGTGTTAGCTGAATGGGATGTGAACTGAATGTGGTATTAACTGAAGTGGGTGTTAACTAATGGGGTGTTAACTGAAAGTGTTATGACACCACAGTTGGAGTAGAGAATGCTCAACAGGAGTCCGCTGGCGTACGGCCGAGAAGCAGTCGTAAGAGACATTGTACAGACTTTGACCAATTTGGAGTAGATAATGCTCAACTTGTGTCCGCTGTCGTACGGTCGAGAAGCAGTCGTAAGAGACATTGTACAGACTTTGACCAATTTGGAGTAGAGAATGCTCAACTTGTGTTCGCTGTCGTACGGTCGAGAAGCAGTCGTAAGAGACATTGGACAGACTTTGACCAATTTGGAGTAGAGAATGCTCAACAGATGTCCGCTGTCGTAGCTTCGTCCCAGGGGACGTTGTTGCATTAAGAATACAACAACAATTTTGTATTAATAAAACTAGATGTGAGCCACCAAACAACGGCTGAGGAAATGCGTGGACGCATTCGTCCCCCCCCCCCCCCCACCCCCCCCCCCCAAAAAAAAACAAACAAACAAACCCCCAACAACTGCTAGTTACTTGTGAAAAAATGCATTTAAGAAAAGCACTTTAATAAGAAAAACAATTGGCGCTACCGGCCATCCCCCCCTCTCCCCCCTCGTACGCCATCACAACCATTTTTTTAACGCCACTGAACTACAGCAATATTCTGATGTCCACACATGCCCCCCTTTTACACCGCAGATTTATCAAACCAAACTCTCTATATGCCGATGTCACCAGCGCTACCAGATGGCGCTGAATGCACTAAAGAACATTCCAAGATGACTGCGCCTAAATGAGATTGGTACACAGTCCGCCAGTGCGTTAGGTGCCTAGCAATATTTTCTTTTGTTTGACGGAAATGGTTGGGTAAGAAACCTTAGGTGTGTAAGGGGGTGGTACATTAGGATATTAAAAATGCTCTGGTGCGATGGCGTGCTGAGGAGGCGTTGGGTAGCACTCACTGGGAATCTCAGACAGTGGTGCTACTTAGATAGAGATATTGATCAATGTATGTCACAAATGACTTGGGCGGTGGTACCGGACAGAGCTCCGGTGTTGCTAAGGTAACGGCGTTGCTAAGGTAACAGTGTTGCTAAGGTAACTTACAGCTGTAGGGCGGACGGAAATGGCTGGGATTTTGGGAAAAGTTAAGGCTAATAGATTCTCGCATCTTTGAAATAGAGGGCATTGTTTCTTTCCATACTATTATGCTTCGGGGTTCTTCCAGACTTCACATGATAATTTTCGGGGTACCGACGGGAAATCTTAATTGACCGGAAATGAAGGGGGCAGGGACAGCATTCCTGGACCTCCTAAGGGGGTAGAGAATCGTATATAAGACATAGCTCTTCATGGCGTGGGGAGCGGGGAGAAAAGAGTTGTGAGGCAACAGTTAAAAGAGATCAGGAGACGACAGTTGACGAGTTGCATGGGCCGAGGCAGAGGAATAGACGAGACGATATAGTTGAACAGTTTAGAAACAGTCATTGGCTATAGAGATACATACAGGCCGTTGACTGTTAGCGGAACCCACATACGTGCTTTGTATCTTAGAAATAAACACATACTATTACTATCATCTGGACACCAGGAGGTTGAGTTGTTTGGATTTTATTCGTGCCTTTGTCTGTCTCAACGCCTAGACACCCACCACATATATACCACAGAGAGACGAGGTCCTGTACTGACCACTACAAAATCAATACAGTTTGTGATAAGTCAGGACCGGAGACCTCGTCCGTAACAACCGCTCTGTCACAAAAGAACGGGATAAAAATGTTTTGGTAGCGCCATCACGTCCATAACTTGCACAATAATTTGGCTAGAGTGTGAAGAAGTAACAGTGTTTCATTCCATTATTGTATTAACAATAATATAAATTGCTCTATGAGCCAATCGATTAAAAGTTTGAAACTCCCATTAAGGGAATTTGAAAGTGAAGTGAATTAATGCCCTTGATGGTACCGTACGGCACACTTATTTTGGCGACCCATATTAGTTAATGTTGAAAAGATAAAAAATGAAAAGTTCTCCCAGCGCTTGAACTATAATTGCCAACGATAAAAATTGAATAAATTTAAACTGTGAGCGAAGACGACTTGGTCTTCCACTCATTAACGTAATAACCGTAACTCTGGCGGATAGCAATCACGACAACTCCCACATCACTAACTCGTTCGATAACCGAGCCACATTCAGGGGCGCGTCTGAAGTGATTAATGCAAAAGTAATCGCATTTATTTCCTTTCCAGTACATCACCGGAACGCACAGACGATGGGGAAAGCTGAGCTCATTTTACCACGTGATTCGAAACGTTAGGCGTGCAAGGTTCAGCGTGTACCTCTAACGTTTAGCTACAGTACAAACCCTGCTTCCTTTGCTATTTTCAGTCCATCCCTGAGGCGCTACAGCCCATGCTTTTCTTTTCTATGCTTGGATTCCAAGCTGCTTTAGATTTAGATCTTCGGCCACATTGTCCATCCGTATCTCAGCCTCAGGCCTGCCTTTGAGTCATTTTCCTCTGGGGTTTTTGGTGGTGCACCCCCTTCACTCCTCTGTCAATTTGGCATTTTTTCTAAGCGTCCCGCTGCTCAGCGTAACCTGCCATTTTTATTTCTGCTACCAGCGTGTGATCTTGATATCACTGATATAGTCTCTACACTTGTTGGTTGGTTCGTATTCTCCTTCCATATACTTTCTTTGTTCGTACATTTTCCGGAGAACTTTTCTCTCGCATGTGTTTAACGGGTTTTCTGGCGTTTATTGTTTTTTTGGGACCAGGTTTCCACTTACGTACCGTTAGCTCTTTAGCCATTAAACCCCTAGATAACGAAGCCAACGAACCTTTTAAGTAAGACCCGGTTCGTAACAATTGTCTGCTGGCAATATAAAAAACCAATCCCTTAACATTTTTTCCTAAGGGCTTGTTTGTTACCAGCTGATAGGCTAGTAGAACCATTGCAACAGATAGAAAATAGATTGGTCAGAAAAAAAAAAAACTGTCGATTTAATATCAGCTGACTTCTTTACAAATTTTAAATATTAGTTGTATTTATTAGTAGGGATATTTTTAATTTGAAGATTAAAATTTGTGAAATAAATTTCAAGTTTGATTTTATTGGAGTGGGCAAGAAAAAGAAAAGATTTGACAGAAAAAATTTCTTTTTTTTTTAATTTAAAAAAAAAAGATGTTTATTAAAGTTTTTTTTGTTTAAATTTTACGTTTTAATTTTCCCTCTTGTGTCATGGAGGGTTATTGGTAAAATCATTGTGAAAGGAAAAATATTCGAGTTCATTCATATAAATTATAAAGAGCCACGTGCAGCCGCAGGTTTGTTGACCGCTCTGCTATATGACATACTGATAGATATAAACATAAATTCCTAAGTGGGATATCCCCTTCCGCTGGAGATGTAAACATCAACAGATATCAGTTGATTCTCTCCATAGACTCACCACTGAGTTTTGTGGGCTGCAGCTGCTAATCCACACTGTGAATGTACCATTAGGTTGAAGGAATTTGTCAAAGTGGAACAGAGATCGAGGGAAAAAAACTCTCCAACCCATGTACTAACTTCTCCACAGCAACATTTGACCAGTGAATGTTACAGTTGTTTTTATTGTGAACTCAGGACATGCCTTGTCTCTTCATATACTTGAAATAGAGAGTGAAACACTGCAGTGTGTGTTATTGGTACATGTTCTTAGCTCCTGAAAGATACTTATTGTGCCTCTGAATTAATTACCACTGGGTTTAATTGTATTTCATTTATTGTAAGTTACAAGTTACATTGCATGAAATAAGTTGAAAGTGTAAACATCTAATCTGTTCACTGCATTGGAATGGGAGTAAATCTTAAAAGTATATATTAGTTTTATCAAAGTGACTTACTTCTATGATTTTTTAAAATAAAAAAAGCAACATTACATTTATATAGTATAATAAATCAATGTGTGCTGATGAAGAGTGTCTGTGCTGCGTGTGACTAAGTTTTACCATTTATTTTGCTTTGCTGCCATGGATCAATCCAAATGGAAGGATGTGGTGGAGTATGCCGGGGCCCTACATGGTCTGTTGTGCCACTGATGATGATGATGTCTGAATGGAAGGATGTGGGTCCCTATAGGCTGTAGTGTCACTGACGATGATGATGTATGAATGGAAGGATCTGGGTCGATACATTGGCTGTAGCGCCACTGATGATGAGGATGTATGAATGGAAGGATGTGGGCCCCTAAATTGGCTTTAGTTTCACTGATGATGATGATGTCTGAATGGAAGGATGTGGGTCCCTACATAAGCTGTAGTGTCACTGATGATGATGATGTCTGAATGGAAGGATCTGGGTCCCTACATTGGCTGTAGCGCCACTGATGATGAGGATGTCTGAATGGAAGGATGTGGGTCCCTACATAAGCTGTAGTGTCACTGATGATGATGATGTCTGAATGGAAGGATGTGGGCCCCTACATAAGCTGTAGTGTCACTGATGATGATGATGTCTGAATGGAAGGATCTGGGTCCCTACATTGGCTGTAGCGCCACTGATGATGAGGATGTCTGAATGGAAGGATGTGGGTCCCTACATAAGCTGTAGTGTCACTGATGATGATGATGTCTGAATGGAAGGATGTGGGTCCCTACATAAGCTGTAGCGCCACTGATGATGAGGATGTCTGAATGGAAGGATGTGGGTCCCTACATAAGCTGTAGTGTCACTGATGATGATGATGTCTGAATGGAAGGATGTGGGCCCCTAAATTGGCTTTAGTGTCACTGATGATGATGATGTCTGAATGGAAGGATGTGGGTCCCTACATAAGCTGTAGTGTCACTGATGATGATGATGTCTGAATGGAAGGATCTGGGTCCCTACATTGGCTGTAGCGCCACTGATGATAGTGGGTCCCTACATAAGCTGTAGTGTCACTGATGATGATGATGTCTGAATGGAAGGATGTGGGCCCCTAAATTGGCTTTAGTGTCACTGATGATGATGATGTCTGAATGGAAGGATGTGGGTCCCTAAATAGGCTGTAGTGCCACTGATGATGATGATGTCTGAATGGAAGGATGTGGGTCCCTAAATAGGCTGTAGTGCCACTGATGATGATGATGATGTTTTGCTGCTTTTCCATGAAAATTGTTTCCTATAATAAACGAATACTACACTTAAATTATTATAATTTTTTAAACTGCATAATCATTTCAATTGGACCATGAAATCTTGACTTATTTTTATATCTCAAACAACATAGCTTGAGATTACATTTGGTCTTTGTAACTCAAACAACATAGCTTGAGATTACATTTGGTCTTTGTAACTCAAACAACATAGCTTGAGATTACATTTGGTCTTTGTAACTCAAACAAGATAGCTTGAGATTACATTTGGTCCGTCCTGAAAATTTATCCTCAAGTTCAACACAGTAATAATTATTAAGTCATAATAAATATAATAAAATAAGGCAACTGACATTATTTTAAAACTTGTTTATTGGTCGTTATTTCACATGCGCACATTAATAATGGGCAAGAGAGTATTCAGCAGTTGGCTTTGTGGCTTTTAACATCAATACAATAAAACACTGGAGCTTTTTGAGGCTCACACTAATCACATGTGAACTATTACTACTACACACATAGGCATACAAAAGTTAAATGACATGTTAAATTACTTGTAGACCAGTATAGTGATGTCATGTGATTGGAAACGTTTTATTTGAAAAATTGAAGAACAAAAAAGTACACTCTTTTGTGTAGAACCTTTTGCAGCTGAGAAATTAAGAAACAAAAAAACATAGTGCTTTCTTAATTTTTTTTTAACCTACCACAATTATAACTGGAAGAAAAAAATGGGAGACATTTATTTTGTCTACATGTAGTGCTAGGAAGAAAATAATTTACCTGTTAACTGACAAAGCAAAAAAAAAAAAAACCAAAAAAAAAAAAAATCTTTGAGGAAAAATAGAAATAAAAAAAAAGAAAATTAAAAAAAATTAAAANCATGCTAAAATGGCATGGACACGAGCACTATGAAAGTATTCTGTCAAGCAATCAAATATTGGGCAGAGTGAGAGAAAAAATATGCTTTGCAGTAGATCTACAAACATAGAGACACTGATCTAGAGGTAGGTTCGTTTTTTGTTACATCATCATAACTCTTTACATATAATATTTACACTGATATATATATATAATATATTTTTTTATTTGATTTTTTTTTAAAAATTGTTTTTACAAATTGCCACAAAAAAAAAAGCACTACCAACATTTATTTTCTGCGAGGACTAGGATATACCCCCTATTCTTAGAATAAATACGGTGAATTTCCAAGAACTTGCACTTCCGTCATGTTTGTAGTAGACAATCAATAGAACTAGAAATCAGCCAGTGCTAGACTAAGACACTTAATCTATATGGAGCAAATATTGTAAACAAAGAGTTACACTAGCTACGTGCATTAGATAACTATTCAGATCTAGGAATTAACTCAAAATGAGCATAAACACAGTGGACTTGAACCTTTTGTACCATGAACATCTTACACGTGGCTGAGCCCTTTGCCGCACAATTATTATTTAGTGGCCCCATACCTGATACCATAAAGTATGGCACGCTCCGGAGGGGGTGGGGGGAGGGTCTAAGATAGTGTAACAGTTTGCAGTTTGTGACATGTGGGAAAGGTTCGGGGGGGGGGATGGTGGTAAAGATCGTGTGTGACGCCACACTTGTCTTAATTTAAAAAAATAATAATAATTTCATTTATACATACGAACATAAAACGTAAAATTGACAGTGACGTCGAGCTTTCTATTAGTGATGGACGCATTCTGACAGAAGATTATAAATGTAACAGTTTAACATTGAAATTAGGTTAAATTTTAATTAGTTGTTAATTTAAAAAAAAAAAAAAATTATTTCGGAAAAAAAGGGTGTCTGCGATTTGTGACAGATTGTGACAGATTGTGACAGGTGGCCAGGGAAAGAGTAATAATGGTCCAATAAATGGCGTGACATACCTTACCGATGGCTCTTTTAGTAAGTTTGATCAGCGGTCAAAACATTTTGTTATAAGATATACTATAATATGTACAGAGTTTTAAAAAAAAATTACTTAAAATGGTTCCGGGTTTTCCCTCAAATCTTTGGTTTTCCCTGTGGCCATGTAAAAAAAAGTTAAGAGTAAAATGAACCCTGCATGAAATGTGGTACTTTCAGACATTCATCACAAGAATCGCCATTTATACATGTCCGAATGTAATAACATCATAAAAAAATACATGCATCTATGTACATAGTACATGTTATTTATTATTAAAAGAACTTTTGGAATTATTTGGAAAAAAATAAATAATTTACAGCTCATCAAGCAATAATCAAGACAAACTTAGAAAACATTAACCAAAAATGAACGAAGAAAAGTTTCACTTAAATTTAAACCAAAGAATAACCTGGACAAAGCAAAACCGAAGATAACTTCGTATCAGACTTTGTAAAACTAATGTAACTAACGTCTGCTTTCTTAATGAACTCTGCGACATGAACATTATTGTAAAAATATATATTGTTTTGTGACTAAACAGAAGTTTGTTCAAGCTGGATGCAAAGCTTGTGAGATTTTCCCGTTTCTTGTTTGTTATCAGATCCTAAAAGAAATATTTAAAAAAATATATATATATATTAAACTTTAAATAAACATAATTCAATTGTTTCATTTACATGCATTCTTGTTTTAGCATGCATTCAAATTATTTTCTCTGCCTTGTTTATTTTTATTTTATTTTGCAGAAAAGTGTTTATGGACAGATGAGTTTTATAAATGTTGAGTCAAGTTTGTGCATTAAATATGGCTTATTTTTTTTAGTCTCCTTAAAAAAAAAATATTTACAAATCTGGCTGGTTTTAATCTAGCTGGTGTCTTTAGTCCGGCTGGTTTTTAAATTTAGCTGTTTTTTAAAATCTGTCTGGTTTTTTAATCTGGCTGGTTAAGGGAGGAGCTGTGCTGCGTCACGTGACCAGTTGTGCAGTTAGCGTTGGGCTCCTCATACTTTCCCCACGCGTAACAAATTGTGTTACACACGTGGTGATCGAAGAAGTCAATGATACCAGCGGCACCGTCGTCCGTCTCGCCGTAACTCCGAGACACCGAGTGAATGGTGGGGGTGACAAGTTTGTACGGGGAGCCCTCCTGTTCACGGGCGCCCCTCAAGTTGGTGACGACAAACTTTCCCGACCTGTGCCACGTGTAATGGCCAAACGCGGTCAACTCTGGCTCGGCGTCGTCCTGTGACTGGGGGAATAGACTAGCGGGGACAAGAGAGTTTTTGTTCTTGGATGAGGGTGAGACCGATTTTTTACTGCTGCAGCTCTTCGCCGACGAGTTCTCAGTGCGGCTGTTTTCAACATTGTGAGACTCGCAGTGGCTTCCCCCTTGTGCGTCTACGGCTGGCGTGTTCAAATCCAGGCGCCGGAAGTGACACTGGATGTAAGGTTCCACGACAACATACTCGTCGGGCTTGAAGCGCTTGTCGTGCGGGTTCCAAAGACGAAACAGCGACACGAACGAGGATTTTTGTTCAACGCAGGTGAGGAACGGTGCCACAAACGAGAACACTTTGCGCCCCACACTGCAATTAAATTCTGGAATGAGTTTTTCAGTCTCTCTTGCAATCCTGAGGTACGGCTCCCACTCTCCTTCACTCTCTGCGCACCTGTTTCTCAGAGTCCTCACGACACACATGTGGCCGTGGCGGCTGTGGACGAAGCTGCTTCCGTTGAGGACTCCTTTGTACAGCGAGTACTTCCCGCCTTCGTGGAAGGGGAAGAACTCAAAGTTCGCCGCGTATCTTTCCCCCCAGCGGTCAGTGTCGGACATCTCGGTCTTGTTGTCAACTTGTATGAGTCCCATTCTCTTCTTCGGGAAGTTATGAGTCAAAGCCTTGTATCTATAAAAGAAATAAAAATAAAGTATAACAATATTTTTTTTTTGTTAAACGTAAGATATTCCCAGCACGGGCATTTAGAGGCGAAGACGCAGATAGGTAGTGGGGTGGGTGAGGGAAGTTGGTTGAGAAGACATGATTGTTTCACAAAAGTACATTAATAAATGCGTTTTTAAAATCGTACTGAAGTTAAAGATATTTAATGCGCTCATTCGGTTCAATCCAAAAAAAAGAGGAGTACAAAAGCTATTAACTAATATATCTTTAGATACTTTTTATTGAATGTGTTTAATGCATCTATCTTTTAGGTTCAATTATTATACCAAAAAAGAAAAAAAAATGTTCAATGCTGAAACGACACGACTTCATGATTTAGTTTTTTATCAGCATGGGGTTAGCTCCCCGTCAGTTCGAATGAAGTGATATCTAATCGATAATGGCCATCAGAATTTAAACTGAGGCTTGTTAAAATAAAAGGCATTTAAACAAAAAAAATCTTCTAAATCCGTAATCGTTTTCTTTGCTGTTAGAGGAAGTAAATGACCATAGACAGTGGCATAGCTCGGGGTGTGGAGAGGGGGGGGGTGGTGGTTTCGGGATGCGGACACCAAATCCTTGTGACGCCTCTGGGCATAGCGACATTGCGTAGTAATAATTCAGTCAAAGTTTTGCTGATCCCAAATATTCTTATTGGCAAACCACCGGGGAAACAAAAAGCCAAGATAACTATTCGTTGCTAGGTGCCATGTGACTGTACGCTTTTATTAATTTATGAATAAGCGTTTATATTTTGGCAACCACTGGATGAGGACTAAAGCATATCATAAAATTTGTTAATGCATGGGCGTATTTTGAAGATAATTATTAAAAAGGGTCCTCAGTTTGAAAACCCGGGTAGAATTTTTCTTTCTTCTTATCCTTTCGTAACTGTGCATGGAATTTGAAGTCACGCGATGTCTTCTAGTTTCTTTATATCGACAGGACAGACCCCAAAGCCTGCACCCAAGTCTTAGCCACTGTTAACGACAGGACAGACCACAGCAGCTGCACCAAGGTCTTAGCCATTGTTAACGACAGGACAGACCACAGCAGCTGCACCAAGGTCTTAGCCATTGTTAACGACAGGACAGGCCACAGCAGCTGCACCAGAGTCTTAGCCATTGTTAACGACAGGACAGACCACAGCAGCTGCACCAAGGTCTTAGCCATTGTTAACGACAGGACAGACCACAGCAACTGCACCAAGGTATTAGCCATTGTTAACGACAGGACAGACCACAGCAACTGCACCAAAGTCTTAGCCACTGTTAACGACAGGACAGACCACAAAAGCTGCACCAAAGTCTTAGCCATTGTTAACGACAGGGCAGACCACAATGCCTGCACCAAAGTCTTAGCCACTGTTAACGAAAGGGCAGACCACAACAGCTGCACCAAAGTCTTAGCCACTGTTAACGACAGGGCAGACCACAACGCCTGCACCAAAGTCTTAGCCACTGTTAACGACAGGACAGACCACAGCAGCTGCACCAAATTCTTAGCCACTGTCTCTACGTTTGTTATGTTACAACACCACCAGAGACTAAAATAACCAAAGATGGAAACCGTTCGTAAATTGACGGACAGTCCGTAAACAACGTGCCCAAAACTGAATAGTCCGTAAACAACGTGCCCAAAACTGAATAGTCCGTAAACAACGTGCCCAAAAATGAATAGTCCGTAAACAACGTGCCCAAAAATGAATAGTCCGTAAACAACGTGCCCAAAACTGAATAGTCCGTAAACAACGTGCCCAAAAATGAATAGTCCGTAAACAACGTGCCCAAAACTGAATAGTCCGTAAACAACGTGCCCAAAAATGAATAGTCCGTAAACAACGTGCCCAAAAATGAATAGTCCGTAAACAACGTGCCCAAAAATGAATAGTCCGTAAACAACGTGCCCAAAAATGAATAGTCCGTAAA
>CAXITT010000118.1:309595-321040 GCA_964033795.1 Lymnaea stagnalis
CCCCCCCCAAAAAAAAACACCAAAAAACCAGTCACCCGTGTCGTTCAACGGGTAATTCAGCAGTGACTAGGAAGTGACGCGTTGGTCACTGATGGCTGTTTGAAGCGACGCCAGTGCAACCCCCCCCTCCCCCCAACTCGATACCCAGACAAGCACGTCACACGCGTCAGGGCAAACTTATTAATGTTAAGACAGAGTCGGGCTGCACAAATACAACAGCGTCGCGAGTTCGAACATAAGTATCAAAGACCTATTTCATGCTAAACTGCACACCATACTTTTCGATGGTGTCACAAATGGGACGGTACTTGTACTGAATTCTTCTTCTTATAAAGATATAAATATATATATATATAAAATGTATTTATTTATATTTTTTACATTTACTTATATATTTTTTTCTTTTGAGGGGGGGGGGGGTGGGAGGAGGCCTTTTGTCGGCCGACAACTGCCCTCTAGAACACACTATTTTTGTGCTCGTGTCTTTACTCGAGTCGAAACATAAGTTTCAAAAATGTATTTATTTATATTTTTTACATTTACTTATATATTTTTTTCTTTTGAGGGGGGGGGGTGGGAGGAGGCCTTTTGTCGGCCGACAACTGCCCTCTAGAACACACTATTTTTGTGCTCGTGTCTTTACTCGAGTCGAAACATAAGTTTCCGCTATAAGCCAATACATAGTTAAGCAAGCATGAGTGGTCATTTTTAAACTTAACCGCGGTCCGTAACGTGAATGCTCTCTTTGAACACATCTCGTCTCACGTCATCACGCGTATACTTAAACGAACGAGTCGACTCCAAATGAGATTAGAGAACTAGATTTTATTTATAAGGTAGCATTATTTTATTTTGTGTTTGTGCATGTGACGGTCGGCCCTGACTGCCCCTGACGTGTGGGGAGAGACGTGTGTTTCGATGTTAAACAGGAGCGTGTGCACTGGCTTATAGGGCAGGGGCCCAGGGCGACACTCTTTTTAAAATTTATTTGGAGGGCCGACATTGTGGCCTCCGGCAGTGGGGGTTTTTGTTTTTGTTTTTTATTCCCGTGGAAGTGAGCGACAACAATCTTCTCCCCACCCGCGTGGCACTAAGACTGGCTACGTCACTGTATGAATGGCATACACAATATAAAAGGGGTAACCAATAAAAAAATAAATAAAATAACACTCAGGGAAAAAAAAAACAAGGCACGTTTTATCAATTGTTCTATCAGTCGGTTTGCTTTGAAAACAGACGAATAAAAAAAAACTTTTGAAGAAAACAATGTTTGAAGAAAACAATCTTTGAAGAAAGCAATCTTTGAAGAAAGCAATCTTTGAAGAAAGCAACCTTGGGGTGTAAAAAGCTCGACCAGCGCCGGCGGCACTAACTTAAGATACGCCCCTGCAATTAAAAATATGGCATCTTGGGTAAAATTCGTTCATCTACTTTAAGGTATATATATATTTTTTTTTTAAAATGACGATTTTTAAAATAATAATTTTGTTTAAAAAATACAAAAAAATGGTGGAGGAAAAAGATTTGAAAATCGTAAAACCAGTTTACGAAAATGTCTTTTTCCACTTCCTATTTCATACTAGACTAGAGTTGTTTCTTTTATAGATTTATGCTTGCAAATTGGTAAGGGATAATGAAATATATATAATTAAAACACATTAAGTTACATGTTACTGTCTGAGATAATATCTGAGAAGGTCACATGCAGTCTTGCATCAGCACAACTTTTCATCGATTTCACAATCATTGGTGATGTGCTGCACATGCAATAAGACAAGCAACTAATTTGTCCACTTATCTATGTCAAGTCTAAAACCTGACCGTAAATCAAGTATAAAACCTGAACGTAAATCAAGTCTAAAAACTGACCGTAAATCAAGTCTAAAAACTGAACGTAAATCAAGTCTAAAACCGACGCTTAACCAAGTCTGAAAACGGACCGTAATTCAAGTCTAAAACCTGACCATAAGTCAAGTCTAAAAACTGACTGTAAATCAAGTCTAAAAACTGACTGTAAATCAAGTCTAAAACCTGACCATAAATCAAGTCTAAAACCTGACCATAATGTGCAGTGAAATCTTCACGCATAAAATTCATTTGATCTCTGTTTACTTACTTAGGGTTTTCTGGTGGCACCATTGCAGGCTAAGATCTCATTGAAACGGATCTGTTAGAACAACGTGCTAAACGATTTTGACGGTTTATTAAAGAACCAATTTTCCGATTCCGTCTCGAAGTTAAAAGGGGTAAAAGGGGGAGGGGAGGTACGGGAATATCTGGGGGGTGGGGGTTGGAGTTATTACCTGAATTTCTAGGAAAAAGATAGATTGGCAAGCTAGTGTTTGAGTCACTGTTGCATTTAAGATAAGACTTTATTTTATTAAATTTATGACGACATTAGTGTTTTTTTGTACATGTGTATGTAGGTAGTGGCGTCTCTAGATTGGGTGTCACCCATTAGTGTAAACTGTTAGTTTCACGTCCTCTAAACTTATCCACGAACCTCCTCCCTGTGACACTTGTTTTGGTGGCGCCCTGCTCTGTCTGACGGCGCCCTGCTCTATCTGGTGACATCCTGCTTGGTCTGGTGGCGCCCTACTCTGTCTGACGGCGCCTTGCTCTGTCTGGTGACATCCTGCTTGGTCTGATGGCGCCCTGCTCTGCCTGACGGCGCCCTGCTCTGTCTGTAGACATCCTGCTTGGTCTGGTGGTGCCCTGCTCTGTCTAGCGGCGCCCTGCTCTGTCTGGTGACACCCTGCTTGGTCTGGTGACACCCTGCTCGGTATGGTGGTACCCTTCTCTTTCCAGCGACACACTGCTGTAACATTTAACTCAGATCTGTTGCGAAACAGATTCTAGCGAGCACTATCAAATGTGCAATTTTTTGAATTTGTGAGTGCGTCTCCAGGGGCGGCCCTACTACCGACGCTACTGTATTTAGGCCTATATGCGTGTCACCACAGTATCACCGCTGAACTATTTACCGATCATAAATAATATCACTGCACATTTGTCTAATTGTCTATAGAGAGCAGACGCAACAAATGTGCATTCCATTTAGCGTAAACAATTCAAAGCTTCAGGTAAGGGAACTCTATTATTATAACATATTGTTTGTTTTTTTCTATTATAAATTTTGCCGCATTATGCTCGCATTTCTGAACGCAACCTTCCTGTAACGTAACACCAGTCGCTTCACAAAGGGTTGTATATATCAACTGGAGCATGCAAACAGAAGCAAAGGGGGCCGGAGACTCTCAGCTGGTGTTCCACATTATGTAATTGTACAACAATAAGTGAAGAAAAGAAACTCAAAAAAAAAAGAAAAAAAAAAGAAACACCAATAATAGCATCGCACATTCAACCAGGATATGTCAATATATTTGTGTCATTTATAATTGTTGTTTCAGACGCATGGGAAAAAAAAAATTTGTTTTCGAGACTTAACTGTTCCATTCTGGTAAACTATTTCTAGACATTCAGTGGTCCACAATTAAAGGGGAAAATCCAATAAACAACATCACAAAAAAAAACTGAATTGAAACTCAAATCAATAAAACCAATCATCTATACTCCACCTGATCACGTCCATTAATATGAACTTCCCAGACCAATGAAGCGAGACCAGGGAACTGTTGGGGCCTATACACTAATTCTGTCTCTTGTTGAACAGGAATAGTTCACCATACCCCGCCAAGGGAAGCGAACTATTTCTGAGCAGCCGTTTAAAAGATAAATATTTGAGCTGGAGGACGTTAATGAAAAAAAAAGAAAAGAGATCTTAATTTTGAAACTGGGGAACCTTGCTGATAGTAGAGCCCTGTTTGACATTGCTGATAGTAGAGCCCTGTTTGACATTGCTGATAGTAGAGCCCTGTTTGACATTGCTGATAGTAGAGCCCTGTTTGACATTGCTGATAGTAGAGCCCTGTTTGACATTGCTGATAGTAGAGCCGTGCTTGACATTGCTGATAGTAGAGCCGTGCTTGACATTGCTGATAGTAGAGCCGTGCTTGACATTGCTGATAGTAGAGCCGTGCTTGAAGTCAATGTTTCCGGTAATGGTTAGTTCCATGGAGGAATCCACTTTAGTTCCTGTGAGACATGATGTAGTCACTAAACTTTGAGAACCACTTGCATAATGTAGTTATTTGATACCTTACTTTCTCGGAATCCAGCAGCGTGTGTGTGTCAAAGTTTCAGGCCCACTGTGTTCCCAGAAATAGTTCGCATTTTGTGAAGCGTCAACAACACGAGGCGTTCCAGTTTGCGTCTATCTCTCTGATCTCCCACAGCCGGCGTGTCAATTCTTAGAGACTTAGAGCTAAACTTAGAGCTCAACTTAGAGCTCAACCAGAGAATGGAACCGTGGGTTGGACGAAGCATACGTCTCCGAACTCTCTTCGACGAAGCATACTTCTCCGAACTCTCTTCGAGGAAACATCTCGGCTCAATAAACGAGCTGAAGGACTGCACACATCAAGGCTTGACAACACAGGAATGTTTTCGCAGAGCATTAATGTTGGTGACATCCACCCCCCTCCCCCCCCCCCGGCCTCTTTTGAGGGTTTCAAGGAGAATAGCTGCCCCTGAGAAGCCCAAACAGCATCGGAGAACATTGAAGCGGCTTTCCGATGGGAGAGATTTGAAGCGCGTTTTCACACTACGCGAAGAAATGCAGCAATTTTTGCAAGACTCCAAACCAGACATGAATGCAAAATCCTCTGATGTCTGTTTTCTTACATCCCTGTCATTTTCGGTCGACATAATTGATTCAGTGGAATCCATCAACCCTGTGTTTTGGGAAGGTTGGTTTGGGGGGAAGGGGGGTATGATGCACGGAAAAAGAGATCTCGGTGTTTCACCTGTCCCTAAAGATTGACAGCTTTCAAGATGAAGCTCCAACTGTGGCCTGCAAAGTTAGAGAGGAAGCCGTGTTGCCCCTAATTTCCACGGATAAACACATGTAAACATGAGCTGAACGTTGATGATGATATTCTGGGGGGGGGGGGGGGGTGGAGAGACAACTCGTATCAATTCTTAGCCAAGAAATGTCTCGCTATTTGCCTGACCTATACGAGATTTTGGAAAGAACAAAAATTGATCGACTTATCAACAACCCATTTGTACTCTCCGTGTGTGATCCGCCTTTGGAGGACAATTTAAATTTATTATGAACAGGTTATGGTTTTTAAAAAAATATAGTGAGGGGGGAGGCAAAACATGCTTTCCGTGAAATGTGGTGTGTTGATTTTTGGATTGAAACGGCGCTGTCCTATCCCGATGATGCTCGACGGAAAGTGGGTCAATTAGCCGTCTGAAAATTTTGCCACCCAGCCAGACACAAAAAAAACCGAAGTTGATAAAAAAGGCTTTAAAAATAAAACCAAAAGCCATGAAAATCTTTTCTTTAAAAAATGCATTGGTGGTCTTTAAAAAATAACGGAGAAATAAGTTTTAGTGAATAGTAATTGTAGATATTGAGGTAAACGCACAAATTGAGTGTGTTTCAATGATCACCCCCTACCGCACTAAAATTGAATTTGTTTCAATGATCACCCCCTCCCCCCCCCCCACGCTAATGTGACTGAGCTCGTCGCACAAAGAAATAAAATGTGTGGGGGTGGGGTGTAAATAGAATAATGGATGTAACAACTCATTGGTTTCTGGGTAAACATGAAATTTATTGCACTTTATTTATTGCTTGTTACAAGACCAAGTTGTTGATAATATAAGTCAGTTCGGCACAGCCTATGTCAATAAGACCACTTTAGTATTGAACTATTTTTTAACTAAAGCCGAAAAAAATATAAAGATTTGTAATAGAAAACAAATTCAATAATAACAAGGAGCAGTATAAATAAATGCTATAAATAAAATCACAAAATAAAAGTGCATTTGAGATATTTCACTGAAATTGAAAAGAAAAATTGAGTAATTTAAATTTTCGATTGCAGATAGTTATTGCTATATGGGGTTGTCCCTTTTTTTCTGCAGATAGTTATTGCTATATGGGGGTTGTCCCTTTTTTTCTGCAGATAGTTATTGCTATATGGGGGTTGTCCCTTTTTTTCTGCAGATAGTTATTGCTATATGGGGGTTGTCCCCCTTTTTTTCTGGTGAAATCCCAGATTTCTGCGAATAGACACTTCTTTGTTGTTTTGTTTCGTTTGTTTGTTAAATGATGAATTCCCCATGACTAGGGTAAAATCCCCCCTCACCTGCTTTCACCATTTATGGCTCCCATGGCTCTGTTACCTCTTGAATCTGGCTCGAAGCTACAAAAGTTGGCACCACCCCCTACCTCAGACCAGACCAGGAGGAGTTCTTTGGTGTCTTTTACGCTGTGCATCGTTAAAGACTGCGAGTCGTCTGTTTTAGTGGTTTACTGGTAAGCTGACATTATATAAGACACAATTCCCTTACGGATTACATCGTCAGACGCTTGCTCGGAATTAGATTTTATACACTTCTACTTTTAAAAAAATAAATAAATAAATAAATGCTTCAAAACGAAACACATTTTCGACAGCTATTTATAGAAAAAAAATAGGACCGAGTTTTGCATATGGGGGTGAGAATTTAAATAAACATTTTCTTTTTCAGTAGATTTTACAAAAATATGTTCCTAATGAGTTAAATTTATTTAGTTCTAATTATTACCCTCCTCCTCCCCCCCCCCTTCCCCCCCCCAATAGATGATTCCAAATTGTCTCGAAACAGTTCTACTAATTATATAAATATATTTTATATACCTTTTTTGAAACATTTATAAAAATAATAGTTTGCTATTTCCTTTAACTGGACGAGAAAAGGTGGTTTTTAAAATGATTAATACGTGTGGGTGCGTTTTGATTAATAACTGGAAATAAAACGAAATCAGCGAACCAAAAATCGACTACGTTGCCAAGGTTGTTCAGGCTGTACACCAGGGGAAGTCACTTACTTAGCCGGAATATCAGAAGTTTCATAATACACGAATATAAGATTTGTAATTTAATGACGGAAATCCATTAAAAGAACATCCGGGATTTAGTTTGACCCATATCATTAAAAGGGCGACAATAATATTAATAAAACATCCGAGTTATCCGTTTGGCTATTCACTCAACAGCTGTTGGGTATACAAAAGTTAGTCAGCGCAGTGGGTCTCAACCTAGACGAAAACTTGTTTTTTTTAAGCAATTGTTACTGATGTATGCAATGTTTACGAAAACCTTGTCTAAAAATAGTAACATCGCGTAATGCGGTGTGACGGGTGTCCGGTCTTAGAAATGACAAACCCTATTGTCATTCCCCACACCAGTGTTTCTAAAGGGTCGATCCGCAAAGATTACCCGGTCAATTAAATGTGAATATTCTACGTAGATCAAATAAGTGCAACAACTGAATAAGTTCCTGCCGGTCAACCCTTTTAAAAATAATGTGACAAACACTGACGTGTGCTACCTAACATTCCAATCAAGGTATAATTTTTGTATACCAGTATGCATAAAGTAGGTAAGTTAAGGATTTGAACTTGTCGGTAAAAGTTTTTTTTTCAAAAATTGACGTTTTGATGGCTCTTCAATATCGTCAGCGATTCTGTTTGCATTTTCCCTAGGATATCGATTCCGTTCGGATTTCTCCTAGGATATCAAATCCGTTTGGATCTCTCCCATAATATCGATTCTGTTTAGATTTCTCCTAGAATATCGATTAAGTTTGGATCTCTACAAGGATATCGAAGAGTTCCCTTTACAACATTTCGAGATTGTTGTTGAACATTTTGCACTTAAGACTTGTAATTTTATAGGGAAAAAAATCTATATCTCTGCTACTACACAAAAGAAAACTGATAGCCATTTTCCATATGAAGCGGGACATTCGGTTCCGCGGGGTTGCAGTTGTAATAGGAGGACGGGTCCTGCGGCTGGTGGATGTAGCTGGCCTGGGGTTGCGGGGGCAGGCTCGGGGCGGCGGCTAACTGCTGCGTGGAGGAACTGACCGGCTGGACGCTGAATCGGCTGGGGCTCTCCTGTTGATGGAAGTTTCTACAAGGGCTGTGGTACTGGCTGCTGTGTTTGCTGGGGCAGAAGGTGTCCCACCTGCTGCAGATGGTGTTGCAACGGTGGGAGGAGAAAAACTCGGAGATGGCCAGGGTGCCCCCATCGGTGTCGCCGTAGAGGAGTCGCGTGGAGTGGATGGTAGGGGTCGAGAGGGTGTAGATCAGATCGTTGTGGACGCCCTTGAGGTCGCAGACGACCATGGTCTTGGTGACGTGCCACGTGAAGTGGCTGAAAGCGTCCGCTAAGTTTGCCGCGGGGGTCACCGGATCCTGAACGCTGGCCGCGTCGCTGTCCGCGTCACCGTGGTCCTGGTCAGCGGTTTCGTCGTTGTTGTTGTCTTCTGGGTCCAGTTTGAGATCCCCGGCAACCGGATTTGTGTGCGGTCTCGAGTCCAGGTAACGGAACCTGCCTTCTATAAAGGGCTCCACTGTGACGTATTCTTCCCGTTTGAGGCGCTTGTCGTGAGGCATGAAGCACCTGAAGAGGCACGTGAAGTCCGACACCGTCTCCATCTGGGTCAGCATCGGCACCAAGACGCTCAGGACGTTGTAGCCCATCTGTTTGTTGAATTCAATGGTCAGCTGGCGTGCGTCCACGGCCCGCCTTAGAACAAACTTCCAGTCCACGGCACTGGCTGACCTGTCCAGAAGGGCCCTCACCACGCACAGCTGGCCCCGGAGTGGCCCCTTGCCGTTGATGAGGCCCTTGTAGACGGAGTAGGTGGAGCCCTCGTGAAAGGGGAACAACTCAAAACTGGCGGTGTACATGTCGCAGTTGAAATCCGGGTCGGTCAGCTGGGTCAGGTTGTCCCTCTCGAAGCACAGAATTCTCATGATGTCAAGGTCGTCTTAGCCAAAGTAAAACACCTTAATCAGTTAAAAGGTAACCCGTTCTCTCTTCAGTAACCAAATTCATAACTCCATCCTGAAAATAAAAGAAGAAAATTGTAGCGCAAAAAAAAAAAATATATATATATTTAAAATGGTATAATTAATACCTATTAATTTCCAGTCCAGAATTATTTTTACAATTCCCATCCCTCCCTTAAAAAATCAAAGTCTAGCTATCAGTGGGAAGAGTGTGTGTTTAGTTTACGGCTAGCTTGTAGCACATTGTCACGCTTTGATTCTACCGCTTAAAAGCTGAAGTTGAACATAATTTAAATCTTACAAAGTGGGAAATCCTCTCTGGCCGGTGTGTTTTCCCCTCCGCCCCCCCCCCGACAAACCGATAGAAAACGGAGGACACATCATTCAGCATGCTAGACTCTCTAGCTTCACAGCACGATGCAACGTTGTTTGGAGGGCCAGAGTGGGAGCATACAAAGTGGGAAATCCTCCCTGGCCGGGGTGTTTTCCCCTCCGCCCCCCCCCCCCGACAAACCGATAGAAAACGGAGGACACATCATTCAGCATGCTAGACTCTCTAGCTTCACAGCACGATGCAACGTTGTTTGGAGGGCCAGAGTGGGAGCCATCTTGTTTTGGGGTCGAACGTCACCGATATGGGGGTTTATTATTTTTAGATCACTCCAGCGTGTGTGTATGTGTGAGCATGTGCCATAGTATTTTAATACAAATTTTATGATTACAATTATTTAAAAAAAAAACAACTAATTTCAGTGAATTAGGAGATAGAGCGATATCAGAAAAATGTGTTCCAGTTCTACAGTAGTCCTACTCTAAACGCCAATCTATCAAGCACCCCTCCGCCCCCAATCTAATCCGCACATACTGCAATTTCATAATATGTTTAAACTGCACAGCAAAAAGGCCATAAATTTTGAACTGGATTCCCCTTTATTTTGAACAAACTCGACCATGACTTATAAAAACAGCATGAATGTTTCATTTTATCAGTGCAGCTATTCAGTTCAGTCGTGTTTAGTTATAATATTTATTTTAAACTAGTTTTAACAACAACAAAATGTTTAAAAAGTGCATTTACAAACCTTTATTGGACGCCGTTCCTTCCATTATTGAGTTTGTAGAACTCACACCAAAAACCACGGAGGCACGAAACAAAACATTGACGGCAACGTTGGGAGTGAGTTATGAGATATATCGCATTTACCCGAGGCATTGGGTCAAAGGTGGGCGTGGGAGGGAGTGAGGAACAGGGGTGTGGGGGGGGGGGTCAAAGTTTAGGCTTACCTGGAGGGTTTTGAAAGGCAGGAGGAATCTCAGTGAGGGAGAAAAATGCAAAAGCCCAGAGGAGGGCACATGGGGGTGCCGGACCAGCTTACAGAAGAAAAAAAAAAGGAACGAAAAGAAGATAGGTTGTATGTAATACATGGCGCTGTGTGAACATCCGAAGTGCATATACGTGTAACGGTAAAACCTCTGAAGTGTGCGCGCGTCGACTACGTGAACAACCCAAACATTCTAACATGAAACCAATCTCAGTGCGCGTGCCTCGACTAAATGCTAGCCCCGGGCCATGTCCCAATAGTGCGCAAACTACCCCCCCACCCCCCGGTCAACCATAAGCACCCACATCATTAATATAATGTAATATATTAACCACACAATGTTGCTCGAGGCTGTTTCCCCCCCCCCCACACTCTTTTTTCCGCACCACTCTAGTTTCAACATTATATTCTTCTAAAGCAGCGTGTTCCCAAACAGTGGTCCGTGGACCGGCACCGGTCCGCAAGCCTTACGTTACCGGTCCAGAGAGCATGAATATTGATGTTTAAATAGAAAGAAAATTAATTAATAAATCTGGCACTGGTCCACTGGTGCAGTTTCGAAACTTGTCCACCGGGCCGTGAAACTTAACAGTTTGGGAAACGCTGTTCTAGAGTGTAAGAAAAAAAAATACTAGTCTTTTTACATTTTAAAAATGCTAGGAAAATGAACTCCAGGAAGACTTTTACAGAGTCAGTTTTCGAAGGGTATTTTTTTTTCAAAAAGTCTCAATTATATTTTTTCCGAACCTCATTTTGTTTCCTTGTCTGTCTCTGCTTGATATCTCGCTACAAATAATGGCTGCGAAACAACTTATTTTAATTTTGTTTGAGTGGCCTCTACGGCACCATACGGCACTGTACGCCACTCTACGCCTCTCTAGACCACTCTACGCCACTCCACGCCACTCTAATCGTGTTATATCAAACCAAGATTCAGGTTACCGGCATTTCACGTCCCATTACGACTACGGATATTGTCAAACGTGCTCCCTTTAACCGAATTTTAGTTAAAGATCTTTTATTTAGGAGCCAAGACAAAAAAATATCAGCCTGAATTTGTTTCACCCTGACCCTGCGACTTTGAATCCCTGACCTTGTGAGTTTGACTCCGTAACCTCCGATGTCTTGTCACTGCCATATTAAAAAGAAAAAAAAAAACAAGAAAAAAAAAACACCAAAGCAAATAAAAAAACAAAAATGTTGGGC
>CAXITT010000118.1:326438-344804 GCA_964033795.1 Lymnaea stagnalis
AGCAGTGAGTGGAGTGATAGAAAGTAATAGGACAATCATAGCAGTGAGTGGAGTGATAGAAAGTAATAGGACAATCATAGCAGTGAGTGGAGTGATAGAAAGTAATAGGGCAATCATAGCAGTGAGTGGAGTGATAGAAAGTAATAGGACAATCACAGCAGTGAGTGGAGTGATAGAAAGTAATAGGACAATTACAGCAGTGAGTGGAGTGATAGAAAGTAATAGGACAATCATAGCAGTGAGTGGAGTGATAGAAAGTAATAGGGCAATCATAGCAGTGAGTGGAGTGATAGAAAGTAATAGGACAATCATAGCAGTGAGTGGAGTGATAGAAAGTAATAGGACAATCACAGCAGTGAGTGGAGTGATAGAAAGTAATAGGACAATCATAGCAGTGAGTGGAGTGAGAGAAAGTAATAGGACAATCATAGCAGTGAGTGGAGTGATAGAAAGTAATAGGACAATCACAGCAGTGAGTGGAGTGATAGAAAGTAATAGGACATCATAACAGTGAGCTGAGTGAGAGAGAATATTCAACTCCAAACCTCAGTCGGCCTGCAGTTGGCGTACGTTAAAGTGACTGAACTTTGTTGCCCTCCCGGCCCTTATTAGTTTCACGCCCCCCCCCTCCTCCCCAAAAGAAGCCCAAAACAACCTCCTCAAAATGTAAACCAAAAACGATGAGTAAATAAATGAAAATATCAAATGAAATGTTGACAGTGGAATAGTTTATTAATACAGAAAAAACAAATTTCCCGCCAGTAAGCGATGGATAGAGAGACTTTATCCGGCAGTCAGCGATGGATAGTGAGACTTTATCCAGCAGTCGGCGATGGATAGAGAGACTTTATCCGGCAGTCAGCGATGGATAGTGAGACTTTATCCGGCAGTCAGTGATGGATAGTGAGACATTATCCGGCAGTCGGCGATGGATAGAGAGACTTTATCCGCAGTCAGCGATGGATAGAGAGACTTTATCCGGCAGTCAGCGATGGATAGTGAGACTTTATCCGGCAGTCAGCGATGGATAGTGAGACTTTATCCGGCAGTCAGCGATGGATAGTGAGACTTTATCCGGCAGTCGGCGATGGATAGAGAGACTTTATCCGGTAGTCAGCGATGGATAGTGAGACTTTATCCGGCAGTCAGCGATGGATAGTGAGACTTTATCCGGCAGTCAGCGATGGATAGTGAGACTTTATCCGGCAGTCGGCGATGGATAGTGAGACTTTATCCAGCAGTCGGCGATGGATAGAGAGACGTTATCCGGCAGTCAGCGATGGATAGAGAGACATTATCCGGCAGTCAGCGATGGATAGAGAGACTTTATCCGGCAGTCGGCGATGGATAGAGAGACTTTATCCGGCAGTCAGCGATGAATAGAGAGAAGTTATCCGGCAGTCGGCGATGGATAGAGAGACTTTATCCGGCAGTCGGCGATGGATAGTGAGACTTTATCCGGCAGTCGGCGATGGATAGAGAGACTTTATCCGGCAGTCAGCGATGGATAGTGAGACTTTATCCGGCAGTCAGCGATGGATAGTGAGACTTTATCCGGCAGTCAGCGATGGATAGTGAGACTTTATCCGGCAGTCAGCGATGGATAGTGAGACTTTATCCGGCAGTCGGCGATGGATAGAGAGACTTTATCCGGCAGTCGGCGATGGATAGTGAGACTTTATCCGGCAGTCAGCGATGGATAGAGAGACTTTATCCGGCAGTCAGCGATGGATAGAGAGACTTTATCCGGCAGTCAGCGATGGATAGTGAGACTTTATCCAGCAGTCGGCGATGGATAGAGAGACTTTATCCGGCAGTCAGCGATGGATAGAGAGACTTTATCCGGCAGTCAGCGATGGATAGTGAGACTTTATCCGGCAGTCAGCGATGGATAGTGAGACTTTATCCGGCAGTCAGCGATGGATAGTGAGACTTTATCCGGCAGTCAGCGATGGATAGTGAGACTTTATCCGGCAGTCAGCGATGGATAGTGAGACTTTATCCGGCAGTCAGCGATGGATAGTGAGACTTTATCCGGCAGTCAGCGATGGATAGTGAGACTTTATCCGGCAGTCAGCGATGGATAGTGAGACTTTATCCGGCAGTCAGCGATGGATAGTGAGACTTTATCCGGCAGTCAGCGATGGATAGTGAGACTTTATCCGGCAGTCAGCGATGGATAGTGAGACTTTATCCGGCAGTCAGCGATGGATAGTGAGACTTTATCCGGCAGTCAGCGATGGATAGTGAGACTTTATCCGGCAGTCAGCGATGGATAGTGAGACTTTATCCGGCAGTCAGCGATGGATAGTGAGACTTTATCCGGCAGTCAGCGATGGATAGTGAGACTTTATCCGGCAGTCAGCGATGGATAGTGAGACTTTATCCGGCAGTCAGCGATGGATAGTGAGACTTTATCCGGCAGTCAGCGATGGATAGTGAGACTTTATCCGGCAGTCAGCGATGGATAGTGAGACTTTATCCGGCAGTCAGCGATGGATAGTGAGACTTTATCCGGCAGTCAGCGATGGATAGTGAGACTTTATCCGGCAGTCAGCGATGGATAGTGAGACTTTATCCGGCAGTCAGCGATGGATAGTGAGACTTTATCCGGCAGTCGGCGATGGATAGTGAGACTTTATCCGGCAGTCGGCGATGGATAGAGAGACTTTATCCGGCAGTCAGCGATGGATAGAGAGACTTTATCCGGCAGTCAGCGATGGATAGTGAGACTTTATCCAGCAGTCGGCGATGGATAGAGAGACGTTATCCGGCAGTCAGCGATGGATAGAGAGATGTTATCCGGCAGTCAGCGATGGATAGAGAGACTTTATGCGGCAGTCGGCGATGGATAAAGAGACTTTATCCGGCAGTCAGCGATAAATAGAGAGAAGTTATCCGGCAGTCGGCGATGGATAGAGAGACTTTATGCGGCAGTCGGCGATGGATAGAGAGACTTTATCCGGCAGTCAGCGATGAATAGAGAGAAGTTATCCGGCAGTCGGCGATGGATAGTGAGACTTTATCGGGCAGTCAGCGATGGATAGTGAGACTTTATCCGGCAGTCGGCGATGGATAGAGAGACTTTATCCGGCAGTCGGCGATGGATAGAGAGATATAGATAAATTTAACATAATCGTTTCCTAAAAGTTATGGGTCTAGACCAGGTCTGCCCAACTCAAAATGTAAGGTGGGCTGTAATACTTTATGAAAATCTTGTGCGGGCTAAAAGAAAATAGGACAGGACTTGTGCGGGCCAAAGAAAATAGGGCAGGGGGGCGGGGGGAAGCTATTAACAAAATAATAAGAATAAAGAATATTTCGTTACGTCGTGGGCCTCGAAGTGGCCGTATGTTGTGCATGCCTGGTCTAGACATTAAAAAAAAACAACAAAAAAACTATTCAGTTGCCATCCCTGTCCACTTAAGACATGTAAGTTACAGAGTTTTAAGAGAAGTTTAAAATTAAAAAAAAAAACAACAACTTTTTTTTAAAACTTAACACATCAGTCTAGAGTCTAGACAAAGGTATAGACATTAAAACATGTGTTGTATCATGCGACAGTCAGCTTTGTTTAATGCGACATTCAGCTTTGCTCCGACAGGAACCTGACCAATGATACATTGCCGTATTTTTTGATGAAACGAACTATCAGCTGAAATTAAAGACTAGTCTCTGGATTTTTTTATTATTTTTAAAAATAGGTTTTCCCCACTTAGTTTTCTATTTAAAAAGCTATGGATCACCGCAATTGGAAGCTCACAGATTCGCATCCCGTGAACATTGAACTCGAGATAGAAAGAACTGATCCACAAGGATGAGTGGTTGAGCTTCCGTGTCTGACTCGTTAATTACAGATTGCCCAACTGATTTAATAGCCCCCCCCCCTCTTCACCACCCTCCCCCCCACACACACACGCATACACACACACACACAAATGGGCCTCACAGCATTATCAGGCGCAGGATTCTCTGAATCAACTTTCAATTTTTTTTCTTCTCAAACTACACAACGTTCAATCCAACTTCACCCCCCTCCCCCCCACACACACACGCATACACACACACACACAAATGGGCCTCACAGCATTATCAGGCGCAGGATTCTCTGAATCAACTATCAATTTTTTTTCTTCTCAAACTACACAACGTTCAATCCAGCTCACGCGCACATACGCTCACGCACACATACGCTCACGCACACATACGCTCACGCACACATACGTTCGCGCACACATACGCTCACGCACACATTCGCCCACGCACACATACGCTCGCCCACGCACACGCAAGCACGTACTCAGAACATGCGCGGTCCTTTTGCAAAAAAAGCTGGAACAATCACAAATATAAACCAACCATTTCCACTGGGTCGGCCTGGGGTACAACCAAGGCTAGGCTACAGCACGGACGCCATTTTGATCCTAAACAAAAATCTAAAAACTCTATTCGCGGGAATAAATTTTTATATCGTTGAAGAATATGGTTTTTGTTGATCTACCCTTCGGTGTTATTCTTTTTCTTCTTCTTTTTTTTTTTTTTTTTTTTACAACTAAACTTGGCTAAAGGGAACAGTACAGTCATTTAAATTAAAAATGGAACATCCCAAAGCAATTTGTTAAAAATCGTGTAGATGTTTGACATCACTAGAGGCGTTGTTTAAAAAAAAAAATGAAAAAAAAAATAAAAGATAATTTTAGTGGAATGATGCTGTTTATCTTCAAACACTTTGAAGTTTTTAGACCAATGAGAAGATTTGTTTAAATATTTTTTTTTTTTAATGAGGAAAATTATTATCAGGACATTGTAAATACGGAGTGGCTATAGGTACCTTGGTACCTATAGTAGCAATTAGCTATTCGGACACGGCTGGTCACGTGAGGGTTTTATAATATTCGGTTGGTCACGTGACGGTTATGACGGATACTTCCCAGGGCTACCACACCTTGGGAAATTTCCCAAGGTCTTGGGAATTCACGACCCCCCTTGGGATCTGGGGAATAATTTTGAAAATCATGCAAAACCTTGGGAAATCTTAACTGGGAGGGAAATTTTGTTATATTTTTCGAAAAAAACGCAACAATATCTGATAAAAAATAAAGTAAAAATAAAGCAAAATAATTTTTAAAGTAACAAGGCAAAAAATTAATTGTTTTCATTTTCTTTTCTGGTTTTAATTTTTAAATCCACTCATAAAATAAATAAAAACTCTTCTGATTTTAAAGTTAATATTGTGAATTATTAAAAAGTTAATAATTTTAAAAAAAAATTCAATTTTCTCTTTAAAAAAAAAAATTGAAGATTTACAAATTACATCCAGGTTTTGAATGTTTATTAAATGGGGGGGGGGGTAGGCTCGGAAACTTTATCATTATGCTCTTAGACATTAGCAACCATACGAAAAACAGTACAAGCCAAAGAGTGAACGATAGTGTTCAATCAAGAATCCATGCCATAGTAGAATTTTATTATTTCAATTACTTCTACAATGTGTTCAAAATATAATGCATCTGTAAAAAATCCAGCCTAATTTTCATCAATTAGAAAAAATATTTGTGGATTGAAACACGGGTAACTAAGATATTAATAGTATAGGCAGTATAGGCCTACGTTGTAGGATTATAAATGAACAATTCCTTTAAAAGTATTTTTTTTTTTGTGAAAAAATCGTTATAATGTAAATTTTACAAGAAAAAATAAAACACTTATTGTTTTCATCGTAATATCAATCCATTTTAACTACAATTATTATTAATAAATTTTGCTTAATTGCTTTGCAAACCCCACTTGTAATCAACAGATTTACAATAATAAAAAATCATTTTTTGATGAAGAAACTTTTGCCTTTGTAAAAGGAATTCTGTGTTGATTAGCCTTGTATGCTTTTTTTTTCCAAGTGACTTCTATTACACATGTATTGTAGATTATATTTTTATCAGAGAATTCGGAGGTAATATTTAGTAGCCTAACTCCAGTGGGTATTGATATTTTGGATTATAAATTATTTTTTTAAAAACAAATTTTTTTTTTAATGTGATAAACATGTTTTAAATGTCTTTTTCAATAAATTTCAGTCCATTAATATACCATGTTTTTCAGGGGCATTGATTCAATCTATTATTACATTAATTACATAGAAAACCCCCCTTTAAAAAAAAAACTCTTATATATTTGTATGATCTTGGGAAATCTTGGGAAATTTGTTCACCAAATCTTGGGAAATTTGAAAAAAGTGAGTGGCAGCCCTGAATTACTTCCTGTTGGCTTGCCATCTTAGAGAGAGCCATTACTATCAATCGAGACATGTGCCATTTTTTGAAGACCTTTATGAACCGGTAGCGTTTAAGAAACACGAGAACAGTGACGTAAAGCTAAAAGCAAGTAAGAATACGTTTATGTTTATAATTTTATTGTATTTTTTTAACTCTATGTTAATATAGTTCTATAGGTAATCTACCACTTGAGCGTCGGCCAAGAAAAAATCCAGCACCCACGTCTTTTCAATGGGAGTCGCTTAGTCAATTATTTTGTCACGTGATGTGAGTAAAAACGAGTAAGATTTCCGGTATACTGTATACAACACACTAGTGCTTGACAACAGTAGCCCGATACACACTCCAACTACACTATATTTCGTCCAATGAAAATTAACAATAAAATAAACAAAGGGGAATGACTCCTACATCAATATTGAATAAAAACGCAAATGACGTCATGAGCACGCACGGAGCTCAACAACATCCTGAATAATAGTATTGATAGTTCCCATCGAATATCGCTTACACATTTTTCTTAAAATAACTTTCTTCCTTTAATTATAACTGACGTATATTTATTGTCACATTTATGTATTTAATTTAAAAAACGCTTGCATTCCATAATATTACGAAAGGTAAAATTTTTAATTAACATGACATTGAGGAAGCACTGATGAAGTATCTTTTGTTGTGTGTAGCAGCCTAGTGATGGCTTACTCACATCACGTGACCAAACAAGGAAGTGACTAAGCGACTCCCATTTTGCTCTAATAAGCCACATTCTTTGTGCACTGTAAAATAGCACTTTTTCAACAATCTAATCGATTTTTGAAACCTTATACTTATACTTATACTAGAAGACATACCTCATTAACTTCACTTGACTCTATCAAAACAATATTTAATAGATACAGCATAGATGCTGCACAAAACCAACTGCTACTTTAATAAGAACAGAGTACCAAGTAATAGGTATTTGGGTACAATTTTCAAAATGAATTTATAGCTTTAAGAGCTAGTTGGTTAGATAGGGCCTGAAAAATGCCATTCATTGACACTAAATTTAAGCAATCCTCCGAAGTCCGGTCCCAAATTATTTTCAGTGATTACTCCTTACTTATAAGTCTTGGTCATCATTCTGTTTTGAAAGTCATGTTTGCGTTAGTGGACGATGTTGGATGGAGGCTGTCGGCCGTCGAGATGCACAAACACTCGAGCGCATTATCACTACTAATCATGTGTTACCAGGGACAACTATCGTCACGGACGCTTGGCGAAGATATCAAAATGTCGGTCAGCTCAACAATGGGATTTATGCTCATGCTGTCATTGTGCACTCACGTGAATTTGTTGGACCAGGACATTCACACATAAATTATTGAAGGACTTTGGATGCAAGCGAAACATAAACTCCGCTATCAGAGTGGTACTAGTCGCTATCAGAGTGGTACTAGTCGCTATCAGAGTGGTACTAGTCGCTGTCTGTTTGCCAGCTACTTGGAGCCTTCAGTGGCGCAACAGTCACAAGCAGAACGTTTCGGCTGCTATTTGCAAATGCTATGCGCCAATGACAACATTTAGTATTTACTGACTAGTTTGTAAAGTGACAGTTATTTGCAAACGCTATGACTGACATTTCTGCTGTTTTCTAACAATAGACACTGTGCATTGCAATTTTTTTCATACGAAATAATTTGGGACCGGCTGAAGAAAATCATAACAAACCATATATATCCGTGATCGTCTTAACATTATCCAAACAGTAGTAGGTTGGAGAACTAGTGAAAAATACCAACTTAATTATAAATGGCTTGCATTATTAAGTCCATTAATTTTTTAACACTTCAGGTTGCAGCAGGACACAGCCTGGGAGCCTCTGTCCTAGTCAATTACATGCCATAATAAACACATATCTTTACATTTTCTCTTAACACCTAGCAATCATCCTAATCCCCCTTCCAATAATAAATATTAGTATCTTGATCCTTTGAATGCACTTTATATAAAGATAAATCCCGCAAGTGCATGTAAAAAATATCAAAAGACTGTATTGGAATGGCTAGTTTCACTGATTAGGTTAGGGTAAAGTCTTGCACATTCCTAATTTAGTTAAAATTAGATAAAAATTCCTAAAAAATCTAAATTTCCTTCTGACATCACATATTGAGTGCATTTTTGCTGTAAAAGAAATGATTAAAAAATTCAAAAGAGCTATTTAGATGGATTGCTTCTTATATTTAGATTCATCAGTCGCTATAGCATATATTTTTTTGGTTAAAATCATAGTAGTAATAATCAAGAGTTACATCTTGCAGGTTAGAATTATATTACCATTGATCTATGACAAAAAAATCTTATTTAAATTTTTAAAGATTCACTACTGTAATGCAGTTGTAGTTAAAATCTTGCACTGAGCTTGACGTGACCATTTTGAAGGTTTTCTTTTGTTCATTTAACACCACCTCCCTAATTCCAATAGTGTTTGGACTTTAACTATTTAATAGATTAAATAAACAAAGCTATTCAACTTTCCCTTAGAGAACCAGGAATTTTTTGTCGAAACACCCATGTAAACATGGCTGGTGTAAAAGCAATGATTACACCAAGTGTGTGATTAATTTTTTTGGTACTTTTTATGATGGTAACTTTCAGGTTAAAATTGTTCATAGGATATTGTCTTCATATTAATGCAAGCTTGCGCTCTAATATAATAAAGTTTCTGTCTTCTACTAATTAATGTATTATTTTACTTCCAGGTTAAAGTTGTTGTTTTCACAGAGATCACTTGAAGACCCCCATCATTGCCAGAATTCACAGCTGCTCTTATGATGAATGTGCAGGAGGAATCATGACATGCCAGGACAATGACTGGTCAACATTTTACTTCAGGTAAATCCAGTCCTTTTTATTCTATTTATTTTTCATTACCTATGCCACTAATTTAAAAAAAAATATTTTTGGTTTTATTTTTTCACATTTTAACTTGATGCTTGATTTATCACACTGGGTAATAATCTTGAGGTAACTTGCCATTATTGGGATCTTGGAAATTTATTCCCAATGGATCATAAGCCAACCACAATCTTAGTTTTGGCCAGGAAAACCCTGAAAAGTGTGTAATCTGCTTATTAGTGTACTCTTTCAGTTTTGGCTGGGAAATTATTTTAAAGGTTTTCATCGAAACCTTAAAAATAATTGCTTATTAAAAAGACTTAAAACTATTAAACATTCAGTATTATGTATAACAGCGACTCACTTCACTTTTCTACATATATATACCGTAACCACACTGAACAGAATCAGTCATATGCTCACACACAGACACAATCTTATTGTTTTCTATAATAGAATCAATGTACCTGGTGAAAACCTCCTGTGACCGACTCAAAGGCCCACTTATACCATTGAAATATTTTTTGTGTAAATAGGCCTTTGAATAGGGATCTACAGTACATGCTGATTTTTGATTTATAGCCATGTCTAGACTTAATTATGTGTTGATCATTCTTAAACATCATCCAAAAATTCAAATTAAATAATTATAATAATAAGTATGCCGCTAAATGGGAGAAATAGAGATAGATAAACAGATCAATTTGTTAATGCTGATCATTAGTAGGGCCCTGGCCTGTTTCACCACATCCTTCCATTCAGACATCATCATCATAGGTGCTACAGCCCATCATAGGGGCCTGGTCTGCTCTACAACATCCTCCCTTTTAAGCTGATCCATGACTTTACACCTCCAGGTGATTTTAGTCCTTTACAACTCAATCCATATCAGTCTTGGTCGACGGATGAGCCGTTAACCCCTAGGCTTCTGTCTGTAGATCACTTTTGCTGCTCTACAATCTAATATCCTCTCAAGGTTTCTTGCCCAAAGCAGCCTGCACCTTTAAATTGCAGCAACTACGGATGGTTCCGGTACTGAAAATGTTCATTAGGAAATTGCATCAGCGGGCTGGCAAGCTAGTACATTAGCTCTTTATGCCCTCCCCAAAGCACACACACCCTCACTCCCCAAGCCTGAGTTATCGGGCTGGGAAGCGGAACGTTGGAGATTTCCCTTTGCCAGGACAGCCCCATCCCGCACTCACTCCATCGAGTACCAGTGGAGGTCACCCCAGCACAAGGACATCCGGTAGGCCGGTGACGCTTCTCTCACAGCATCAGGAGTCAGATGGTGTATTTACATCCTAAAATCTTACCCTGCCCATCCCTGGGAACGCCAGACGCCGTTGGATGCAGATTTCTACAGTGGGTTTCTACCTTGAAACTAATTTACGAAGCAGCTGGGACGAAACGGTTGCCTAGGTACAACTACTTTAACTGCTATGTAAATAGAACCATTGGCATGAGTTGCCACTACCCACCTCATGCCTCGTATCCTTAAAGGGCAACATATAATCATGCTCCCTACCCTGTTTCTGCCACAGCTGGTAGCCCTTTAAGTGCTTCCATTTTCGGCAGATACTATGCACGCTCTTTGTCTGCCAGCACAGGCTCACGCAATAATGGTGGTTTTGGTCCAAGTCTAGCGCTAGGGGGCAACCTGCTTTTATCCTTTCTTTCATCTCTGTCATTATTTCATCTGTCTCTCTCTGGTGTGCTTGTTTACTTTGATTTTGTCACCTGTGTGTCTGATACGTGACATTAACATACACTTTGTATTCGCTTCGTTTACCTCTAGAGGTAACTCTTCTAATTCATGGAATGCTAAAATTATATCAATGCTGCTTCTCCCCGGTAAAGCTATGTTGTCTGCATATGCCAGGTACTGCACTGGTTGGGCTTTTTAAAGTTGGTTGGTGTCCTGATGGTTGAGATTCTGATACGTTGTTTGTGATAGTTCATCCTGTGCTCACATGTATGTTTCTCTGGAAGTTGTTTGTGATAGTTCATTTGGTGCTCACATACATGTTTCTCATAACGCTTTCTAAAGGGATGTTAAATAGGATACATGCTAGTGAGTGTCCTTAATTCAGTGGCCCTGATTAATATGAAAGTTCCTCAAGTACTCTTCCTGTACTTTGATTCTTTTTTGGAGGTAGCCATCGTCATGTATAAGCCAGGTAAGTTTGTATGGGGATGTTGTATTCTTAGCGTTTCTTCTGGAGACATCTGGTGGTCAAGATATGATCTATGGTGGGTCTATTCTGTCTGAATTCAAATTGATAGTCACCTAGAATATGTTCAGTAAACAGTTTTCTTGCTATTAATTTGTTCGTGATTTTGTAGGTTACAGACCTGTTTACTCTTACGATTTTGGCGTACAATGTACGATTTTGAGGTGTATAGATTGTATATACTGTATGTTTTTTTTACTATGAATATAACGTATTAAATGACTTTGTGATGATATTGTACGATTTTAAGAGTTTGAGGGTAAACAGGTCTGAGGTCGCATTAATTAGGAAGATTCCTCTGTAATTTGAGCATTCCAGTTTAGATCCTCTCATGTGAATTGAGCGCAGTACCTCTTTTTATTTGGCATTTCTTTTTCCTGCCAAATTCTTGATATGAAGCTCTATATTTGTCTAAGCAGTTCGTTTTCACTTAGTTTTATAAGTTCCACAGTGATAAGGTCGGTTCCTGGATCTTTATTATTTTTCATGGTAAAGATCACGCTTTTTGTTTCATAGTTGGTTGGCTGACCAAAGGGTACAGTTCTTGTGGTAGTTTGTAATCCTCATTGGCTCTACAATAAGAGCCATTTAGCATCCCTTCAAATTGTTGTGCCCTTCTAGTACCTTTTCTGTGATCAGTTCCTTATCTATAATGCTGATAGGATTCCTAATAAATGCTGCTAGTTGTGCTGTATGCATGAATAAACAAATCCATGTCTTAATTGAAAGTTATTTTATTTTGTAAAAAAATGTGATAATTAAAACATTTTTATCTTCCCTTATATTTATAAGGCTATATTTTAGAATGAAAACCTAAAAACATGTTAAAGTTTAGACTGTAGTGATTTAAAGAAGTTGTTTACCGTTTGTGCTGGTGGTCACTGTACATCATATACATTTGCCTTTGTAAAACATATAACACGGTATAGCTTAAATTTCTTTTAAAACTTTTTCACAGCACTCCCATGTATTTCCAAAAATCTTGTTCAATCTGGGGGATGGGATGGGCTGTGTGTGTGTGTTTAGCCAGCCTTAGTAAACAACACTGACTATATTTTTTTAATTTTCTGAAAAGGGGAAACGCATCTTTTTTTCAGGTTTGCTCAGTTCCTTTTACCATACCTGATTGCTACCATTTTTAACATTTTTTTTGCTTGTCTCGCTCTCTCTTGTTTTTCTATTTACCTGACAAAAGTTCTGAGGATGTCTGAAATTTTCCATATAATTTCTTGTAAATGCAGCAATAGACATTTAACTTTTTATTTTAATTACTCTATTAGTTTGGCTAAGGCTCCTTCTCTAACCAGGCTTATTAACTTCAGGATCACAGTCCTAATACGATGTCCATTATTATCATTCCTGGTTCTTGTTTGTGGTTTGGATTTTGTAACATATTTTTACATGGCTGCGTTGTTAGCCCTCAACCATCTGGGGGCTGCTCCTTTAAGCTCTCTAGGTAGTGCCTTTATTTTTTGGATCCCCCCACTTCCAAGATTCTATTTTTGTCCACCCCTGGTATTTTATTTCCTTAGTAGTCATCATATGCTGTAGGTTTCCCTTATCTGCCACCTAGTGAGGCACTGGATGGAAGATAAATATGTACAAGAACTTACCCCACCTAATCATCTAAAAGGTTTGATGTCCTCCTAATGGAGGAGTTAAAAATGAAAGGTTCTTTTCAACTCACCGCCCTTTGAAATGTAAATACATGCCTATCTCTGAGTTAATATGTCTCCCATAATCTTCAAACTGCACCAAGTTGGGTGTCACCTTGTGATGTGTATGCATAATGTGGGGTGTGTACATAAGGTGGGTTGTACGCCCCACATTGGAAAACAATTCCATTAACCAAAGAGATGTTGTAGAATAGATTAATTATGTAAGCCTACAATATTATAATTCATCATAAAATCACCTTTCTCTTCTAACTTGTAAAATTAGTGTAAATCATTTACAATGCAAGTGAATAAAAAGCAAAAAATTATAAAGTATGGCATTCAACACAGATCCTCAGGAATAATCATTCATTTTGAGCATGTTCTAAAACTTAATTTACTGTAGTTACTGCAGTTTATTAACTCTCAAAAAACAGCAGATTTTTCAATTTTTTTAATATTACAACTAACTAAGTGTCTCATAGGTGTAATTTTGTAGCTAAAGGTAATTGCATGCTCTTATATTGATATTAGGTGATGCTCTTTAATTGATATTAGGTGTTTGTTCAAAATATACTTTCCAAAATTTATTTATTATTATTTTTAGGCAAAACAAAACATTTTTGAGTCGACAAAAACATATCACAGCTTTACAAAGAAGGAAAAAAAAGATTGCTTCCAATTATATTAGTAAAATTGATATTTTATATTTTATTACCATGTATTCAATACTACTAATACTACAACAAATATTCATTTTCAAAAGAATAGGCTCACTTTGTGGACAACGTATCAATCAAGGAAATAATGCCACAAAAAGTCAAAATTATAATTTTAAAAAAAAAATTTTCAAACATATGCATGTAATTATCACTTAAAAAATTATTAGTAAGAATTAAATAAAAATAAAAGCTAAGAAAAAAGGTACATTTTTATTTTTTATTTTATATCAGAGATATTGATCAGATTATCTAATCGGCCATCCAGATGATGCATATACATTCTTGAAAACAATTTCTTTCTTTATTAAAACATAAAAATGTATCACAAACAAAGGATCTGATATATACTCTGACCCTTTTACCCTTGTTTTGGAAATCCAATTTAAAGTTTGTTTTTGTCATGTTGCAGTGCATATGTAAAAATGTTAGACTTAGACTTTAAAGTAACTGGTACATCTTCAAAGATAAGATAAGATTCTTTTATTGATCCAAACAAATGGAAATGTTTTATGATTGCATTGTTCATTTTCAGCCCATATAAAAAACAATTTGAACACAAGACATTTGTAATAAATTTTTCACTAGCAGCCATTCAGTGAGTTCTCTTAGCTATATCAGGGATTTATTAGTTCTTATTTAGATTTGTGACTTAAGGGGGAGCACGCTGGTAAATTCGTACAGATTAGGGAACAAAAGAATTTTTGTATTTTTCAGTCCTTGCCCTGATGGAAAGAATTCGTACCGAACGGGCCAATCCTAAGTATCTGTGATGAAGAGGGTGGGATGTATCATCCAAAATGTGTTTAATTTTACAATAACATCTTTCTTCAAATAGTTCTTCCAGTGAAAGATGTTTAGTTTGTGTTATGTTCCTAGCTTTCTTGATAAGTTGGTTTATGTGGTGTTTAATATCAGACGTTGAATTCCCACACCAGGATTTAACACTGAAATTGAGCAGGCTTCCAATTGTTGAACTGTAGAATAAGTTTACGCCGAAATTGTACAGTTTTTTGAGGAAGAACAGTCTTTCTGAACTTCTTATACAGCATTTGGCCGTGCTCATGCCATGTTAGCTTATTATTAATGGTGACACCTAAGTACTTATATGCATCTACTTTCTCTCCACTTTGATTTTTTATGTCGAGATCTGTAATCTGGTGTTCCTCCCTCCTGAAATCAACAACCTTTCCTTTGTTTTTGAGACATTCAGTGGGAGATTCAGATAGTAAGCCAATGATGGTGGCATCATCAGCAAATTTTAAGATTGGAATGGTGTCACTTGAGCTTTGAATAACATTGGTATATATTGTATACAGTACAGGGGAGAGAACGCAGCCTAAATGTCATAATGTCCTATGTTTCCAAAAGTGTTCATTAATTGCTACATTTTCATGATGCTGATACAGTTCTTTTTATTTTGCATTAAGGAACTTAAGAGTCTCCCAATTTTGCACAGCTTGTCTCCTTTATTTTCAGTATCAGAAACTTTTTGGAAACTCAGTATGGCCATGAATCTGTCCTTAGTCATATTTCATCAAATAAGGATTCCCTGGACCACAGTCTTGTAAAATAAGTACTTAAATAAGTACTGTATTCTTAATAAATCCTCTTAGTTGATAAAACTCTTCAATGATGTTATACCAATTTTATAAAACAGAAAGTTTCTTTGGTTCATTGTCCTGCACATTGCATATGCAAAATATATGCAACCAAATTTGCAGTAAATTAGAGTTTGAAAAAGTCTATTTGCTTTTGAAATCTCCTTATATCTCTCTTGTTTAAACATTCATTAGTAAGCAGTATGCTTTTTATGTCTGGTCTAAATGCACAAATCCACTTTGAGTCCCACAGTCATTGTCATCATAATCATACTCATCGACATCTGCCCATCATAGATGCTGTCAAAATATATTTACAATCTAAATAAAGAGACTTCAAAATAGAAAACAATCTGCCTCAATTACTTTTAATTCAACTTTTCATTGAAAAGGGAACTCAGCTGATTCTCTACAAAATAATAGCCATGGATACAGCATTGTTTACATTTGACATTGGGCTAACTGAAAAATAATAATATAACAATCATTTTATAAATACACATTAGTTTAAGTTAAAACAAATAAATAATGCATTCTATTTTTTATAACCATTTACGAATTTTATACTACCATGAAGAAAGCTAATAATAGGGCTAAGAAGTAGATATCACAGTATTAGTTGAGTAGAAATGAGAAATCTTAACAAAACTTATTTACTGTTATTATGAAAAGGGTTTGGAAATGTTTGGGGGGGGGGGGATTTAATTAATGTTAGATGGGACACTTTTTCAAGGTCACTACACTTTACTGAGACCTTAGCATGCCTCAAATTTGAAATACCCGATACTTTTTTAATGCTTTTTCTATAAGGGAATATGGGAGGTGGTGATATGAAACCTTTTTGGGTGTTCAGATGGGGAGTGGGGCAAAAATGGTTGTGAAGAACTGCTGTAAGTGGTGGGGGTTGTACAATATCTTAACAATAATTATAATCATTGGTCAAAACTAACAGCCCTCCTTAGCTTAAAGTTTAACTTTATTTGAATAAGTTTGAGAACCACTGTGCTAGTGTGTTAAATGTGAAGTAAATTTTGATGGGTAAAAAGAGTTCGAAATGATACTAATCAGAGGCGTAGCGAGGATGTTTGGCGTCCGGGGACAAGATTCGTTTTAAAGTGCCCCATTTTCTTTTTTTCAACTGTAAAAACTGTTATTTTTATCAATAAAATAATATCAAAGCACATTTTGGCGCCAGGGGACATCTGTCCACCCTGCCCCCCCTTCGCTACGCCTCTGATACTAATACACATGCTAAATTTATTAAGCATTCCTTCATCATGAGCTGTAATCATTCTTCAACAGGAATGAATGTTCAAGAGCAATCACAAGATGAATAGTCGAGAGAAACCACACCTCAACAAGACATGTTCTAATGATCTTCCATCTCATAGAAATCAATCCATTAAATGACAACTTTGGACAATAAGGTATGTGAAATTTTACTATGAAATGAATGAGCGTGATAAGTTGGGCCACCTGGGTATAGCAAATAGTAAATGTATAGGAAATGTTCAACATTAATACAGCAAAATATTTGGAAAAAAATACCTTTACCAGCATAACAATCGGTCGACTATACTACCTTAGTGAAAACTTGGGCTTAAACAAAAATAGTAAATATAAAATGAGCAATAGTAATTATTATTTAAGATTTTATTAAATATAATGAAACGAGCAATAGTCATTGTTACCTGTATTTATCAAATTAAAAGATGAATCAAATTTCATAGTCATTATAAAAAAATATAATTATTTAGAGCAGTGGTTCTCAACCTTTCTAATGCCGCGACCCCTTTATAAAGTTCCTTATGTTGTGGCGACCCCCAACCATAAAATTATTTTCATTGTTACTTCATAACTGTTATGATTCGTAATGTAAATGTCTGATATGCAGAATTCATTTTCATTGTTACAAATTGAACATAATTTAAGCATTAATCACAAAAAACAATATATTGTGAAATATTAATTTCTGATTACAAAGAAATGAAATTTTGTCTTGAAGCATGGTGTAGCATGGGTAACAGTCTTAATTTAACAACAGTAAACTACTTTGCTACATTTTGCGACAGTATGCTAAAAGCCAACATCAGTGCCAAGGTTTAGATTGTTTCTTTCTTACCTGATCAGAAATGCTCAGAACAGTCTTTGCACGAGCACAACGAAGATGATCTTCCACAAGTCTACTTCTATCTTTAGGCTTGATTACCAACAAGCTGGAAAACCCAGTTTCACAAAGATATGTTGTTGGAAAGGAAGAGGAAAGCGCAACTCTGACAGAAAAGGGTATGACTGCAAACACTTATCCAGAATTTTGTAACTGGCATTGTAGAGAAATCATTTCTTGCTGTATCGCTTTCAATCTATGAAAATCCTGTACTGAGCAATTTCTGTTGGATACCAAGCCAGACCGCAAATGTGTGAGAGCCACATTGGAGAATTAATCACGGAAAATAGTAAAGTATTGGAGAGGTGGGCTGAATATTTTGAGGACATACTGAATGCAGACAATAGACAAGAAGAAGATTATCAACTCCCAAAGGGAGGACCAGACCCGTTTATACAATGCCCAACACTAGAAGAAACCAAAGAGGTAATTAATTACATGAAAAATCACAAAGCCCCCGGACAAGACCTTATCACAGCAGAACTGATTAAATATGGAGGAAAAGAACTACACAATCAGATACATAAACTTATAAGTAAAATTTGGCAAGAGGAGAAAATCCCGACAGAATGGGAAACAGCATTAATAACCCCAATACACAAGAAAGGCTCCAAACTTCAGTGCACAAACTACAGAGGAATCTCCCTATTAAATGTTACATACAAAATACTGATGAAACTTATTGCCAAAAGACTACAACCTTACACTGAAGAAATACTAGGTGATTACCAATGCGGATTCAGGCCTAACAGATCAACGACTGATCAGATTTTCACCATCAGATGCCTGTTAGAGAAATGCTATGAATTTAATATACCAGTACATCAACTCTATGTCGACT
>CAXITT010000118.1:357016-372530 GCA_964033795.1 Lymnaea stagnalis
GGATCTATTTAGGGTTCAGGTTAGGCATAGGGATCGATTTAGGGATAATTCGTGAAATTCGATAAAATAGTGGCAATCGTCCTTTAAATTTACCAATGTTTGCTTTGTATCTTGAAAAATACTAACAAAGTTATCTTTATAGTCAACAAAATAATTTAGGAAAAGTCCTTCAAACAACAAAAGAATTCTTTTTCTAAGGAAAGCTAATAAATTTATGTTGATTCAAAAAAACCTTTCTTATAAAAGAGTACTCAATTAGAGGCAACTCAAAAAATTATTTTGTCCATCAAGGTGACAGCAGTTAGTTCCCATACTTTCATAAAGAATTAGGAACAGTAACCAAGTTAATACGATCTTTCAACAAGGTCACAAGAGTTAACTTTCTTGAAGCAAATAAATAAAATTACCGTAATAATTAATGGGAAGTTATCGCTGTCGTCTTTAAAACATCTGTTTATTTTAATGGTTGTTTCCCTTTGACCGTATTTCGCAAAATTGAGCGGGGAAAAGTATCTCTATTTCAGACATTTAAGTTACAGGTGTTCAGTAAATTAACACTAAATTCTTTAGCAAATATAATTGCATTTGTGCACCTGTTACTTTATGAAATAATTTTACATTTTTTAAATATTTAAAATACTTTTTAATATACATTTTAATAGAAGTAGTCAAAATGACTTTTATACTTATTAAGAATTCTTCTTGGATATCCTGTTCATTATTATAATAAATTCAATTTTTTTGTTGTTGAAAATTTGATTTTAAAGCATGTTTTATTTTTGTGTAAATAATTTATCAAGAAAATATTAAAAATACTTTCTATTTTTAATATTTATAAACTGATATGGTAACAGAGATTTATATCCTATGATTGTTAAATTATTTTTAAAATTTCAAATTAGTTTATACCTTACTAGTAAGGTCAGTTACTTTATACTTGTTAGCATTGATAAAAATTAATAACCTTTGATTTGGGAACATATTACCCAACCTTGTCTTGCAGGCTATCATTCAAAAGAGCTCACATAGAAAGTTCAAATTCAAACATTCTGATAATTTTAAAATTGATAATTCTAGAGTTATACTTATGTCATGCTCCACTTGGTTCTTTTATCCCCTGACACTGGGATTTCTTTTCACCTTATGGATCATCTTGGTGAATCGAAAGCACATTGTGAACATAAACTTTTAATTGCTACAAACTGTTTTTGGTGTTAAATAATGTCATGTTTAGTGAGACTTTTTTATTTGTTCTTTGAAAATTGTTTTAAATAGTCATAAATACTATAGCAATCTTTTGAAGATAGAATATTTTTTAAAGTATTTAATGGCTTCAATGGGACATCCCTCCCCCATCCTACTTTTGTTTTTTAAATTCGCCACCCCTAATTACTTGCTATAGGTGAAAATCTTCTTATCATAATCATCAAAAAAATTCAAATTTACTACTCATGTGCTTTTGTTAAATCAATCATTCAGTCAAAGCCACCTCTTGTCCATTCACTAAAAACTATTAATATAGTTCTTAGTACATTCTTTATTAGTGTTGTAATAAATATGATTTGATTGTTAAGCTTTCCAGCCTTAGACACATGTCTGTAGTATTTGTTTGTTAGTAACTTTTACAGTGATGTGTCACTAGTTATTTGATTAATAGTCAATTGTCTCGTCATGTGTAACTAATGATTTTTTTGTTAGTCACTTGTCTAGTTATGTGACTCTAGTGATTTGTGCTATTCAATTGTCTAGTGATGTTGGAAATGAATGCATAAATTGAATCTTTGTCTAGTGAGGTTTTTAAATGAAAGCACAAGTTGAATAATTGTCCAGTGATGTTCGAAATGAATGCACAAGTTGAAACATAGCCTATTGATGTTATTTAAATTTAAGTTAATATTTAAATTTATTTAGCTTTAGATTGTGACAACATCAATAACTTTAAATACATTAATATGTACTGACAGGGTAATGCTCAGATCACACGATCAAATTCCTGTCAAATTTCTTCAATATGCGTCAAATTTTAGTATGAAGGCACTATTTTGTGTGTGGTTTCTTTGTTGAGATTTTGTTCAAAATTTGATCAAATTCTAAGTAAGAAAGTTTAGTCTCTTAACAGATCATAAACCATTAATGGCACTAAACAAAAAGAGAATAGCCAATAACAAGATCAACAGATAGTCTTTAATACTCTATCAATTGAAATAAAATCAATAAAAACAACATTGTTGCTGATTTTTGGTCAAGACAAATTGAGTATAAAGAAAATGACAAAAACATAAAACATATTGAACTTATGTGGATTGTCATACCATACTATAGTTATTCTATATTTATTTGTTTAGTATCAGTAATGTGTGTAACAGACCATGTTACTTATTCATATGACATGGATTTTTTCACAGGACACTAACATTTGCTCTCACGGCACAAAGGCAAAGTGATTTGAAGGAAAAGAATAGAAACACGAGAAAAAAGGAACTAATTTTTATAGTGTATGGAGAATTCATTTTTTCTTGAGTGAAGGGAGTGAACGACATAATTTTAATGGAGAAGGTTGACATGTTGTATTTTTCAGATGGATTTAATGAATTAATTATTAGATACATTTTTGTAAGTGTATGGATATATATTCTTCATATTACACTATAAATGTTCGAACAATTCTAATGTCAAGGAACCATGTGATGTATTTATCAAATATCTTAATAAAGTACTGTGTAATTTTCATTGGACCTTATTACTTCTTGGCGGAGAAAGAGACAGTCATTTGTAAAGGTGAATGAGATAGTTACATTGGCAAATCATCACTTGCACTGAAGAAATAAAATACATTAGCTCACGTTTCCAAGTAACATTACATTATAAACGTTACATATGATAACTGGGAAATATAAATGTTTATGCTTTAAAATGAGTGTTTTTTATCATGTAGATATTTGATCGATTTTTATGAGCAATAAATAAGATGCATCTTTTTTCTCTTCAGAAATTATTCAACACACTAGAGCCACATTTACAATAGCCTGACTTGAGAGCCACATTTACAATAGCCTGACTTGAGAGCCACATTTACAATAGCCTGACTTGAGAGCCACATTTACAATAGCCTGGCTTGAGAGCCACATTTACAATAGCCTGGCTTGAGAGCCACATTTACAATAGCCTGGCTTGAGAGCCACATTTACAATAGCCTGGCTTGAGAGCCACATTTACAATAGCCTCACTTGAGAGCCACAATTACAATAGCCTGACTTGAGAGCCACATTTACAATAGCCTGACTTGAGAGCCACATTTACAATAGCCTGACTTGAGAGCCACATTTACAATAGCCTGACTTGAGAGCCACATTTACAATAGCCTGACTTGAGAGCCACATTTACAATAGCCTGACTTGAGAGCCACATTTACAATAGCCTGACTTGAGAGCCACATTTACAATAGCCTGACTTGAGAGCCACATTTACAATAGCCTCACTTGAGAGCCACATTTACAATAGCCTGACTTGAGAGATGATGAAATGACAAGAGAGCCACATTTACAATAGCCTGACTTGAGAGCCACATTTACAATAGCCTGACTTGAGAGACGATGAAATGACAAGAGAGCCACATTTACAATAGCCTAACTTGAGAGACGATAAAATGACAAGAGAGCCACATTTACAAAAGCCTAACTTGAGAGACGATGAAATGACAACAGAGCCACATTTACAATAGCCTAACTTGAGAGATGATGAAATGACAAGAGAGCCACATTTACAATAGCCTAACTTGAGAGATGATGAAATGACAAGATTTAATTTCTATTGTCAAAGATGATTGTGACATCCTATTTTCATATGTGCAAATACTGCAACTAATGGTAGTGCTTATTGATAACTTCATTCAGTACTGCTTATTTTTTAATAAAATTTATACCAATTTGTTTCTGAGTTCTTGTGAAATCTGTGATTGAACTTGTATTTGTATCTTTTAAATCAGGTGTTTTATCTGGAAGTTATTTTAAAAAGGAGATTACCACTCCCTAAAATATTATCTTTTACAGTTTAAATTAGAGTACCAGTATATAAAAAGTATACATAATTGTACTGAATATAATTTTTAAAATCTAATGCAGTGTACTACAAATGAGCGTTCTGTTCATTTTAATACATAAATCAGGAATGATTTCCCTAAACTTGGTAAAGGGATGTCAACAAAAATATACCGGGTTATAAAAATTGTCAAGAGCTGGAGAAGATATCTAGAGAATGGAAGAAATGGAAAGAAATAGTTAATGGCATATTTTCCACTGGCAGTTGATCAGACTGAGAAGAGGAGTACTGCTAATTCTCTTTTTAACTACCGGTATCTCATAACTTGTCAAATAGCACCTAAAATTCCCATTAAATCAATTTAAAAATTATATTGATTATTTTTTTTATTAATGAACTTTTATTTATGAATGTTCAGGAGAGCTTTACTATACTTGTACAATGTAACAGTATTTTTGAGAAATGTAAGCTTTTTACTATGATTCTATCTCATTTGAAGGTCCTTATTTAAATATTTATTATATCTAAAGTCAAGTTTTTCTATATTCTACCAAAAAAAAAATGTCTGTAGCATGATTTTACGTTTTCTGTGGAAATTATTAAAAAGTGGACCTAAGGGGTCGCTACAGAAGAACAATATAATAACTAACCTATACTGCGCCTGTAAAAAGTTAAATAATTTAAAAAGTTGAACTTTTTAATTTAATCAAGGGGGCACCCATTTGCTATAATAGCACTGAAAACAAAAAAGGAGGGTGGGGGTAGGAGAATTAAATTTCTAATTGTTATTTGTAATCAGGGTTACGGAGCCCAGGAGCAATATTTTCTTTGCCTGGAGCTCGAGCTGGTAAAATTTCTCATTGATCCAATTGGAAGGACTAAGTAGTCATTAGTGTTACAGTTACAGGGTTATAGTATATATGCTGTACAAGTAATAAGCCTATTTATAAATACCTTTCAATTACATCATGCCCTTCGCCGATTTATTGTCTAATTTTTCTATTACATCTTTTTCTAAATTAAGTACATTATTATTACTTGGAGGCTGCTGTTGTTTTGATAACTTAGCTTAGTCAATGTAAACACGACCTAGTGACGTAGCTTGATGAAATTCTTCTTAGTGTTTGTTCATGTGATATGGAGGTTGCATAATCATACAGATTTTAAGAAATTTGCATGCCATCAAAATTTGATCAAATAGTGATTTGAAAGTTATGACAAGGCTTCATACAAAAATTGAATCAAATGTATGAAAGAAAATTTGATGAGAATTTGATCGTGTGAACTGAGCATTAGGGTAATTCATTCAGCTCATCAGTCTATTTGAACCAACTGGTCAAAGTAATACATTTTATCATTCAGTCTTCATGCCAAGACAGGTTAGGGTAATTAAAAAGTCTATATTATTAGTTTTTGTGGAGCAGCACATTCATACAGCAACAAGGTGACATTTATTTGAATTACAAATGAAAAATAGCATAGGTTTAAAACCATTAATGTTAAAGTTTGAGTGATTGAAACAATGAACAGGTTGATTGAAAAGTCTAAAAATTTTAGTTGTGTGTTAGTAGAAATTTATTTTATTAATAATTTGGTAAATTTGTTTACTTGGGTTGAGACATTAAGGTGTCAGCCAAGATGGTGTGTTGTACACTCAGATGAGAGTCAAGATGGTGTGGTGTACATTCAGATGTCAGCCAAAATGATGTGGTGTATGTTCAGGTTTCAGCCAAGATGGTGTGGTGTACATTATGGTGTCAGCCAAGATGGCGTGGTGTACATTCAGCTGTCAGCCAAGATGATATGGTGCACAATCAGCTGTCAGCCAAGATGGTGTGGTGTACATTACGGTGTCAGCCAAGATGGCATGGTGTACATTCAGCCGTCAGCCAAGATGATAGGGTGCACAATCAGCTGTCAGCCAAGATGATATAGTGTACAATCAGCTGTCAGCCAAGATGATATGGTGCACAATCAGCTGTCAGCCAAGATGGTGTGGTGTACATTACGGAGTCAGCCAAGATGGCATGGTGTACATTCAGCCGTCAGCCAAGATGATATGGTGCACAATCAGCCAAGAATCTATGATATAGATTTACTGAAACGACTTGGTTTTCATCGCCAAGTCACTTGTGTAGAATGCATTAACCTGGAAGTGAAAAAACAAAATATTAAAATAATATTATTTACTGTCCCTTTACAATAATATTTTTATTCATTTACTTCAACTGCTTCATGTACTTCATCTACTTCACTTTAGCTGCAAGACTCATAGAAGATGAAAATATGTGTTGGTTATTGTTACATGTAACAAAGACTGCAATGTCTACATCAAAGTTATGCATCTGAAAAAAAAAAAAAATAGTAAAATTTAAGAAAAAAAGTACTCCTATATCATACGTGTCAAACTAAAGGCCCGTGGGCCACATTAGGCCCAGCGTACAATTATATCAGTCCTGAAAGGTCTTGACCGGTGTACAATTATATCAGGCATGAGAGAGAATTTTAGGCTCAAATATTTTTAATGGCCCTGCGATATAAAGTGCAAATCATATTCCCTAATAATCTGCCTTGTCCAAGGATAGGCTACCTGAGAGCGTTCTCGCCTTTTCTATCAAAATAAGCGACAATAAAAGTTGTGTAGTGAGTGGATGTTTGTCGTTACAGTAACCTAGCAACATTCAGTTGCTCATTTTGGATAGGCGCATAAGAAATGAAAGTGGTGTAGAGCCTGGATATTACATCACACTTTCCTGCTATGGCTAACGTGTTATCAATCTGTACCTACTTTGTGGAGATAATGTGGCTGTGATCAAGGAATATAATCTGAGACTAAACATCAAGACAAGTTAAAATTCCTGAATGCAGAGTAGAAGCAACAGAAGGTAGAAGAATTGAAGATGAATGTTTTTCACCAAAGCAAAATCACATACTGAAGCTGCTGTGAAAGCAAGTTTTATTGTGGTGAAGGAGCTTGCAAAATCAGGCCAACCATTTACAGGAGGAGCTTGTGAAGTGCTGCATGATGAAAGTGTGTGACGTCTTGTGTTCAGACAAAAAGCAGATGTTTGCAAATGTAAGCCTTAGCAGAAATACCGTTGCTGATCGGGCTTGTGAGATGGCCACTGATGTGAAAACACTAGCTGATCGAAAAAGACAAACACTTTGTTGCATTCTCACTTGCTGTTGATGAAAGTAATGACACGACTGACACTGCACAGCTGACTGACACTGCACAGCTCGCTATCTTCATCTGTGGAGTGGTCTCCAGTTTCAATGTTACAGAAGAAATATTGCACATGGAATCCATGCATGAGAAATGACAGGAAAAGAAATGTTTGACAATGTATGTCAAAGTTTAACCGACATGAACCTGCCTTGGGACAAACTAGCTGGACTTACAACAGATGGAGCACTGGCGATGAACAGCGAAAAAAGGGGACTAGTTAGTTGGAAGGATGTGGTTAAAAATGCAGGATAAATTTACTGGTGGATTGATAGCATATCACTGCATCATACACCAAGGCTCGCTGTGTGGTAAAGTCCTCAACATGGAAGGTGTAATGAGCACTGTTACACAAACCGTCAACTTTATCAGAGCCAAAGGTTTAAATCACAGGTAATTTCAATATTTTTTTTGCTGGAAATAGACTCAAGAGTTCGGCGACATGCCTTATCATACAGAGGTGCGGTGGCTAAGTCTGATAAAAGTTCTTAGTAGATTTTTCCAGCTGATTGATGAAATCTCTCAATTCATGGACAGCATTGGGAAAGACTCCACAGTTTTTCGGGTTAAAAATAAAAAGCGACTTGAACCTGCAGCTCCAGGCACGGGACCACTTGATCACTGATATGCCTGATGCAGTGAAGGTATTTCAAGTGAAGCTGTGCTTAAGGGAGACACACATGCAACTTGTCTCCCTGTTCTTGTTGCCAAGCAATGTTGAACCAAGTCAACCTATGTCATAGATGTGGAAACTGCACCTGCAAATTTGTAGATGGAGCTGATAGAGCTGTAATGGGAAGTTTAGAAGGCTTCCAATTGTTGCATTGTATAATAAGTTAATAACTTGTTTGTTTACACCGAAATAGTACATTTTTTAAAGATAGAAAAGTCTTTGGTTGATTTTTTAATAAAAAATTTGGCTGTGTTCATGCCATGTCATCCATCCATCCTTGTGGCGCTATGGCCCATGTAGGGCTTTGGCCTGCCTCACTACTTCCTTCCACTCAGACCTAATTAATGCTTTTCTTTTCCATGCTTGGATTACCAGCTGCTGTAGATCTTTTTCCACATCATCCATCCATCTAAGCCTAGGTCTGCCTTTGAGCCGTTTTCCTCTGGGGTTTGGTGATGTACCCGCTTCCCTCTTCTGTCATTTGGCATTCTCTTTAAGTGTCCTGCCCAGCGTAGCCTGCCCTTTTTTATTTCTGCTACTAGCGTGGGATCCTGATATAGACTGTACAATTTCGGGTTGGTACGTATTCTCCATCCATATTCATCCTTTGTCATATATTTCCCGGAGAAATTTTCTCTCCCATGTGTTTAATAGGTTTTCTGCTGTTTTTGTTTGGGTCCAAGTCATGCCCTGTCAGCTTATTATTAATGGTGATACTTAGATACTTTTGTGTCTACTTCCTCAATACTGTGATTATTTATTGTGAGATCTGTAATTGGGTGATTCCCCCTTTGGAAATCGACAACCATTTCTTTCAGTTTTGAGATACTTAACTAAAGAAAATTTTCATTGCACCAACTGATAAAGCTAGTAAGTTGTGGTATATGCTTTCCCCTTCAGATATTAAGCAATGGTAGCATCATCAGTAAATTTAATTATTGGAACGGTGTTGCTTGGGCTCTGGGTATTATTGGTATATATTGTATACAGGACAGGGGAGAGAACGCAACCTTGTGGTACCCCGGTACATATTTCTCTACTTAATGATATTTGGTCATTCAACTTGAAATATTTGTTAAAAAGTTCAGTAGCCTTGCTTGAAAAGCTAACATATAAAGCTTTTTAATCATAAGGTGTGGTTGGATAGTGTTAAATGCTGATGAGAAGTCAAAGATTGATTGATTGAATACTTATATAGCGCTAAGTATCCATGCTATTTTAGCATGCTCACTGCGCTCTCAGTGATGGCATCCGGGGCGTCGCAGGGGTTGTCGGAATGATTCATTGTTTGTCGCCTGTAGGGGACGCCATCTCCGGGTTTGAATTTAGAGTTTCCTTCTTAGATGAGTTGCCGACCAAGGTTAACGTGTCCCATCTACGCTGGGTGCTGGATGGGTTTATGCTTGACTGGGCTTTGGCTGGAATTGAACTCCCGACCACCAACTTGAGATTTGCTCAGTTTAGACCACTCAGCCACCCAGCACTTCCAAGAAAAGCACCCTAGCATATTTTTTAGAGCTGTCTAGGTGATGGTAAAGTCTTTCCAATACAGTAAAACCTCCGTTTTGCAACCCTCTCTTAAACGACTTCCTCCAACATATGACCGAAAAAAAATTCACCAATGCTTTGTAATATATAAAGACCTCTCTTAAACGACTCCCTCAAAAACGCGACTTGCAACCTTCAAATAATTCAATTTTACGACCTAGCACCTGAAAAAGTCAGATTCCAAAGCAATGCTATATTTGTGCGCTTGGAGAAAACAGTTTCGTTTACGACTTTTAACAGCAGGCGATGCACTAAAGCAGCTAGGAAGTAGTGAAGGGGAAATAACGCTTGTACCGTAAATTTGTCTTTTGAAATACTCCAAGGAGATGGCCAGTTATGGCCTGAGCAGGGGCCTTTCAGACCTTGCTGACACCATGTCTGGTGTTCAAAGAGACATACTAAAAGAACATGCACGGGTGGGGGGATCATGAAAACAAACAGAAATAACAGATTTCTTTCAATAAAAAAAACTATTCAATGACAGAATAAAAATAATTACAACAATATTAATGCGCTTATCTTATACATAAATAGTTATAACTCTAAGCATGTACTCAGCACTTACACACGTTTTAAACAACTACCAAACCAGCATTGGAATTAATGAGGAATAGGAAGATAATGACTGTATTGGTTGTGAGACAATATGAGTTTATATTGGTTGTGAGACAGAGTTTAGAGACAATATGAGTTTATATTGGTTGTGAGACAGAGTTTAATCTATAATTCTGAATGTAAGATGGTGCCTATACTTAATGGTATGTGTATTTTTTTTACTTGTTTACTTAATTTTCTAAGTGTCGTTTTTTGAAAATGTCCTACCTCTTTTTTAAGACCCCCCACCAAATAACGCACTCGTTTCAATGGCAATTTAAAGGTCGCAAAACTGAAGTTTTACTGTAATAGTAAGATGGTATCCTCTGTATTTCTGTAGGTAATGTCTTCACGTATGTAATAATACCAATAATCATAATGTTCATATGAATTAATCTTTAGAATGCTGTTAAACTTAGTATTATAGTTGTAGTTTTATTGTTGTTTTTTTTTTTTTTTGTTTGTTTTGTTTGATTGTAGGCACAATTTTTAAAAAACCTACTTCAATTGGTCATCCTTGTCATGGTAAAGTTTTAAGTCCAGTTTTGACATCTTCATATGAAGTTTTCAATTTCTAGCTTGGTCATCTGCATGTGATATTTTCAAAGTCCAGTTCTCACATCTTCATGTGAAGTTTACAATGTCCATCTTGGTAATCTGCATGTGAAGTTTTCAATGTTTAGTTCTGACATCTTCATGTAAAATTTTTAAAGTCCAGTTTGGTCATCTCCATGGCTTTCATTAATACATTCAACCAACCAAATTTGAGAGGAGACTCATCTGGAGGAATACAATTTTAAACATAATTTACACTTCTATTCTAAACTTAATATTTTAACCATATTTCTTGTCTAAATTTAATATTCTAACTATACTTCCAATCTATATTTAATATTCTAATCACACCTCTAGTATAAACTTATTATTCAAGTTCATTAAGTAAACATTCTGTTTTAAACATGACACGACAGATACTTAAGATGAGCTCAATCAGGGTGAATTCTTTCCCTCAAAGTTAACACTGAAAGTTATGCACTTATTTGTTCAACAGTCTGTTAGAATTTAACAGAGTGCTCCTCTGGCTTTAACAAAATCAAACAATCGCTCTTAATTAAAGTTAATATTGTCACTAAGGGAGTGAAGTTTTGTGGTATATGATGCCTGATTATTGCACTTGAGACACACATCAGATGTGTTTAAATTGCCCTGGTTTAAAAATTTTGTCTTAGAAAGAATATTTGCTGGATATGTGCTAAAAATGAATACATACAATGTAATCAAAACACATTATTTGGATAAAGAAAAGAATCTTATCTTACCTTATCTTATAGTGTTGAAATGTAGCAAAAAAGCTGCAATGGTAACTTTTATGGTCCTGAGCAGAGCTATCCAAATGGGACTGATGGTAAATTCCTTCACTTTGAGTTTCCATCATTGAAGAATGTGTTCTCTAATCTGTATGACAAATTAATTCTGACTTTGTCATACAAACACACTCATACATTTTTACACTGGCTATTTATTTTAATACATTTGAGATTAAAACTAAATATTGTGAATTTTCATTAACTATAAACCTAAAAATTGTGAATGTTAACAAAATTGTATTATTTTTAAAATAATAAAATATCTGCCTTATGATAATTATAGTTATATAACATCCTACAGTTGTAAATAAATTGTAATTTAATGTGATGCTTATTGGTAAGCCCTTGACCATGTGTTGTTAACCCTAAAGAGCCACAAACATGATGTTTTTATCATAGTCAGATCCCACTGTAGTGACTCATCTAGGTCTAGATGCTTTAGCCTCATAAAATCTTTGTCCACCCCCCCACCCCCCCCCAGAAAAAAAGCAACGAATTATATTATTATTTAATTAAAGCTAATATTATACTCATGTTTCCCCAGGAACTCAAAAAATAGTACAATTCCATCTCAAAATAGTACAATATTGTCTCAGAATAGTACAATACTGAACTTGTAGCAATAAAAGGGGCACATTCTTTAACTTAGTACACATTTTATAAATATTTAAATACCTTGTGTATTGATGATGCTTGCTGAACTTTTAAGCTGCTGGAGTTCTTTTGCACTGAAAGTTTCACCCAAGTCCAAGCAGCTTCCTGATTTTCTCTCCTCTGTTGTTTTTGGGCTATTATTTTGTTCCTTGGTCTGTGCATGTTTTCAGGACCATAGAGAATATTCTCTTGCACGCAGCACTGGAGTGAGGTATGGTGAGGATCCCTTTCAATACATGGGCAAGATTCTTAAGGGCTGGGTGCTTTTGGAAAATTGTTTGCCAAATCCTGTCAACTCTTACCCCATCCTCAATGTTCCTCTGCTGATGCCTATCAAACTCTTCATAGATGGTGTCAACATCAGTCCCTCTGGGGATCAGAATGGGGAATCTGGTAAGGAAGTATTCTAGCTGGTGTTGTTTAACCTCCTTTTTGGATCAAATACAGAAGCATTCTGAAGTGCAGGATCTGATAGGGAAGTCTTTTTTAGAAGGTAGTCAAGCACCATCTCAAAATATTTTCCAACAGAAGCAAAAAACTCCACAACCCCCTTGTCTCTGGGGCTGTACTTTTCTTTGTTTTGCAGCATGGTCTTTGCCTGAGATCCAACAATCAGGTCAGCATCATCTTTCTGACTGCTTCTTAGCTTGTATTGGAACTGAAAGACAAAAAAAATTATAAACTAGTACTGAAGTTATTATGATAAACCATTTAGATGATAATTTAAAACAAAAGAAATGTATTAAATTTGTCCAACTAACTACAACATAAATGCATACATTAACATAACCAATCTACACAAGCTCATCTGGTCAATACCATTAACTGCTGTTGGCAAGAGAAATCTGCTGTACAAGTCACCAATTAGGCTGCAGGGATCTCCTTCAGCATGATGATCATGGCTTCTTCTGCCTGCAGTTGGACAAGTACCTGTAAAAATAACCATGTGTCATTAAAATACTATTAAGTACAACAGTATGGTAAGGTAAATAATACAAAATTACTAATGTCCACTACAGACAACTTTGCACAAAATAAAATGAATCGTAAGAAAATATTGCTGGTCCAATGAAATGTGAGTAAAATTATGCAGCATTCAAGACTCATGAAATATAAAAATTCATCTCACCTGATCATAAACTTTCAGTGTGTAAGACAAGAAATAGCAGTTAAGTTGATTTGTTAGTGACCACAAAAAGTCATAAATGGCATCAAACTGCTTCACAGAGTAAGTTGTGCAATGTCCTTCCAACACAGCAGTTGTCTGCCCATCATGTGGTTTCTTATTTGGTTTGGAATTTGTATATTTTTCTTCATAAAAAAAGTGCATAAAGTGGTCCCAGTTTTCAAACAATCTTTTTAGGCATCTTGCAATACTAAGCCATCTGGTGCAGACATGCTTGATACTTTTCATCTGTTCTGCACCATACAGAACTTGCAGGTTCTTCAATTCACTATGTCTCTTCACACTTTTCTTGAAGAAGTAACAAACGTCAACCAGGACCTCCTCAACTTGGGGGAGACATGAAGCCCCTTTTTAGCTGCAAAATCCACCAGATGGAGGCAGCGTCATGCCAGATAAATGTCTTGCTTTCCTTTAGTAAAACTGTATACTCCATTGTATTGGCCAGTCATCACATTGGCATTGTCACAGCCAAATGCAATGCAGTTTACCCATGAAATGCCCTGTGAATTCAATTCATCTGCCATGATCTTAAATATATATTCTGTCCTGTGGCCGAGGATGCTTTGTACACCGGCAAAGCTGGGAGATGAGAATTTACAAGGCCACCCTATCCTTCAATGGTGACCTCTGGAGAGTACTGCTTTTTGTCTGAGTCTTTACTACCATCAGTAGCAATACTGAATGGCAATCTCGGCATCCTAATGGCTAATTTCTTCATAGTCATTGCAGACATTTCTAAAATCATAGCTGTTGCTATATCTCTGCCACATTTTATATCTGATATGAATAAAAGAAAATAAAATAATAAAGATATTAATGAAAATATCTGGTATGACACTAAAATAATTATTCCTATGGCACAAATCATCTTTAAAGCTGCACTCAGAAATTTGCTCTTTTTATTTTATTAAAACATAGCTTCTACACAAGCTACTTGATTTTGGAAAAGTGATTTTGAATTTAATATTTGACAAAAAGATGTCAAGGATGTACTTTTTACTCAGTGCTTCTTTAAAGAACTTACAGGCTTTGATTTCAAAATGTTTTTTGCAATCGTTTTGACACTCAATAACTACAGCAAGTCGTTGAGGGGATATATTGTTTAAGGGATAGAGCTGTTTTGTGGGTTCTAAAAATATATTTCAATATTTCAAATGCGACTAACTAGATATTAAAAAATATGTCCAAATCCAACTTCCCAGTGCAGAACAGTTGGATAATGTATTTTATTTTAAAAACCTTCTCTAGTTTTCTCCGTTTTCACAATTGCGGTTCTGGCGAACAAAATAATTATGTAACAAAACTACATCACACGCCTGGTAGCAGAAAAAAGGGGATGGTCGAGTGAAGTTATTGCGAGGGCAACTAGACTAAATATTACTGTTGACGCATCTAGGTAGTTCATTGTGACGCACAAAGCAACAATATGACAATCATTACCATCAATACGATAGGTTGAGGTGAAATTTTTATGGCATTCGAATTTTTATTGCCTTTGACACACCCACCTATCCTCCTATCCAAGCGTTGGTAAATGGTCATTGTGGATGCCACTATTTTCTAAATGGCCGCCATCTTGGTTGATGACACGTGAAGTCACGTGAAGTGTCAACCAAAATGGCAGCTCAAAAAGTAGTGCAAAACACGAGTTATTAAAAACCCTAACCCTATATCTATCCCGAGCAAAATCTTTTTAAAAATCAATAAAATTTCAATAATTTTTTACTCACTCCTTATGCATCAGAATCTTGTATTTGGGGAGGATACACAATTTTTATAGCATTTAAAAATTCTCTCATTTAAACTCATATTTATTTGAATATATGTGGCGACACTTATGTGGTAATAGAGTTGAACTGCTCCTCCACAGGACAGGTTCTTGTGGGCAGAGATCGTTTAATTGCACTCCAGGTGCCCTCTATGGTGTTGGTGTGTGCGCCCGTTTCAGAGTGTTTGAACTCAATTGTATGGTTCACCCTCAGGTGGTGAAACCCTACAGTTGTAAGACCTCCAACAATCAGAAATTATTGTGGTTCCTGGCTGCACTAATTCTTTAATTATTGCCAGGAGGACGTCTTTACCGCGGTTCTCAACAACCCTGAAAAAGATTTTGTTTGATCCTCTTTCAATCCCACCAACACCTATTTTCCTTCTACGCGTTTGCCTCTATGATACTTCCGCTTGCCGAATTTGGATTCATCCATCTCCACAATTTTACCCACTCCTCC
>CAXITT010000118.1:374090-408664 GCA_964033795.1 Lymnaea stagnalis
GAACCCTTTCTTTCACTGTTTCATTGGAGATATGGTCCCTATAGCAATGCCAAAAATGCTTCTGAAGCATCTCATCTCCATCACCTTTATTTTCCTTTCAAGATCGGCTGTTAATGTCCAGGATTCGCAGGCATACAGGAAAATGGAGAGGACTAATGACACTGATGAGCATGTTATAAAAATAATCCACCCCCCCTCCCCCACATGTGAACTATTTAGGCCTTCTAGCACGCCTAAATTAGGAAAAGTAAAGTACTGTATAGGCATAGGGTAAAGTAAAAGTTAAAAGTAAAAGTAAAGCAACAATATAAAAACATGTGCCGGCTGGTAAGGTAAAATTAAGGCCAAGGCTTATAAAATTAAAACTTCCTCTTCACCTGACAGAACTAAAGGCCTAAAATAGCGTCTTTTTGTTCATGTACAATATCCATTTAACAAAATTGAACAAGATAAAAAAAAAAGGTAGCCTACAGTTCATGAATCGTTTGTCATTTACGACGCCATTGTGGGAAAAACAAGGAGAACTCTTCTGTCTTCAAAGATACGTTATAAAAGTTGCCCAATTGGATATATTTAGATTTAAATAATTTTTTTAACATTTTATAGATCTATCTACTTTGGTATTTATTTATTTATTTAGGCATTTTTATATAGCGCTTACCTTAAAGCTCTAAGCGCTTTACAATTATTAAAAACATGTAAACTAAGTAAAATAAAAATGAGACACTAGGAAAGTAACTACTATACTATAGAAACAATTAAAATGGTTATAAAACGAGGACACTTTGGCACGTTTTGGCCTATACTAGCCCACTGTATCCATGCACAGCAATGTAAAGGTGCTACTCGGAAGGGACCTCAATATCAGGGGGCGCTGCTTTTCCTTTACACGGTTGTGCATCCATTTCGGACAGAACGCGGCTCGAATTTTGAGGGTGGAGGCATGGGCGCCCGCAGAAAACTTTCTAGGGGGGGGGGCAAAAATCGATTTACTTTCCAGGGGGGGGGGGCAAAAAATGTTTAGTAATGTTTTAATATAGTTTTAATTTACTGTAGCGTATTTGTATGGTGAACGAACGGACAGGACATCAGCTTAGTTACTTTCTCTTTATTTTCTCTTTACTTTAATAAATTTTTGGTCTATTTTTGTCTAAATTTTTTTTTCTCCAATCAACCCATGGGTGGGGGTTATGTGGGAAATATTTGTTAAAACTTTAAATAAAATTGTCAATGTCCTGTCTTAAAATTTGTGACAGTTTCGATTTCTTTCTCAATAAATAGCTGGTGATTTACTAAGACTAAGAGGCAAAAAGCGGGAAAGTAATGAAATATATGTCAGTAGCGAAATAAACACCATTGCAAACAGATGAATAATAGAGCAATTTGGTTCCATCCAGATACATAAAATCACTAACACTGCCTCTCATTTTACTCACCACAAACCAGAGTCAACTTAGGTGGCATCTAAATAATTAAGTGCCATCTATCAAACTAGAGCTGACCAACCATGGGCGCCCGCAGGAAAGTTTGTCGAGAAAAAGTCAATGCACTTGCATAGGAAGGGGGCTGTGGAGTATCTAAATCATCTAAATCATTTAGTATCTAAATCATCTTCATTACTAGATTTACAAAAAAAAAAAAATAATCTACGAAAATGGCTTAAACTAAAAAAGAAAATAGGAAAGAAAAAAAAAAATCTACCCGTCCTAAGAGAAATTAACATAGCCAAAAGAAAACCAACTAAAAAGAATAAAACTATGAATCTATGAAATAACAAGGAGAAAAAACAATTTTAAAAAATAATTCTCATACTATCATTGTTATCACACTCGACTCGGAAGCCATTTAATCTGTACGGATCCACTCCGGGTGCGAATAGATATTTGCGATTAAAGGTACCCGGGTACCTATAGATGCGGCCTTGTGAATGACGCTGGACATAGAGGTAATCTGTGTTTTTAAATGAGACCTCCTGGTTTAGAGACAGCTCGACGATCGAATAGTTCTTACATTATTTAAAAAAAAAAAAAAATTGTTATCGTAAAAAGGGAATTTTAAGTTTAATAATTTATAATTTACAAATATGAAATTTCATTATTAATTATTTATGTTTTCAAAAGGGGGGGGGGGGGGATCGGTTAAATAATAATTTTTTCTTCTTCTTCTATATATTATTAAGGGCCCACGATCAATTTATTGATCATTTTGGCTCCAATGCATGTAGATGGGATTTGCAATATTTCTGTGCCTGTTGCTGATGAGGATATTTCAATGATTTCAAGTGCTACTTTGTGAGGAATCCGCCTGGGGGATCGCACCCTCCACCCACGCCACTGGACTGGCGATGATGGCGAAATCCACATTATTTTTCGGATGACCTCGGCAGATTTATGTCCTTCCTTTGAATCCGGCCGATAGCATTAAAAAAAAAAATTTTTTTTTAAATAAACAGCACCTTCCAAAACTAACGGCTTTAAAATTCTTCTCTTAACCCGGCTTGGTAGTGTACGAAAAGCCATGACAAAACTGGACAGGCCCATACTTCCCATTGAAATGCTAATAACTTTATGTCGATTAAAGTTATTCTTCATTTTAAGTATGGTATTGTGTTTTATTTTTTTTTTAATATTTAAAAAAAAAAATTTTTATATATTTTTTTTTTGCAGAAGCAACAAATTATAAGCCATGTGCATAGTAATCGTTCATTTCTCATTCAAAGTATGACCCGTCCCCAGTTTTGACGGAGGGATGCACCGAAGTATGGATGTTACAAGGTATGGATGCACCAAGGTATGGATGTACCAAGGTATGGATATAACAAGTGATCGATGCACCAAGTTATGGATGCACCAAGTTATGGATGTACCAAGGTATGGATGCACCAAGGTATGGATATAACAAGTGTTGGATGTAACAAGGTATGGATGTAACAAGGTATGGATGCACCAAGGTATGGATGCACCAATGCATGGATGCATAAAGAAATGGATGCACCAATGTATGAATGCACCAAGGTATGGATGCACCAATGTATGAATGCATCAATGTATGGATGTATCAAAGTATGGATGCACCAATGTATGAATGCATCAATGTATGGATGCACCAATGTATGGATGTAACAAGGTATGGATGCACCAAGGTATGGATGCACCAATGCATGGATGCACCAATGTATGAATGCACCAAGGTATGGATGCACCAATGTATGAATGCATCAATGTATGGATGTATCAAAGTATGTATGCACCAATGTATGAATGCATCAATGTATGGATGCACCAATGTATGGATGCATCAATGTATGGATGCACCAATGTATGGATGCATCAATGTATGGATGCACCAATGTATGGATGTACCAAGGTATGGATGCACCAAGGTATGAATGTAACAAGGTATGGATGCACCAATGCATGTATGCATAAAGAAATGGATGCACCAATGTATGAATGCACCAAGGTATGGCTACACCAAGGTATGGATGCACTAAGGTATGGATATAACAAGTGATGGATGTAACAAGGTATGGATGCACCAAGGTATGGATATAACAAGTGATGGATGTAACAAGGTATGGATGCACCAATGTATGGATGCATGAATGTATGGATGCATGAATGTATGGATGCACCAATGTATGGATGCATCAATGTATGGATGCACCGATGTATGGATGTACCAATGTATGGATGCACCAATGTATGGACACACCAATGTATGGATGCACCAAGGTATGGATGCACCAATGTATGGATTGGAATAGGATTAAGAAGCTTTCAAGCTTCTGACTAGTATAAGAGGCTAAGAGGGAGCAATAAGTGTATTTCCCTACAGATCTAGATATGTTTGGTTAAACTGCCCGATGATGTCACAGAATAAAAATGGCTACCTTAACCCCATGAGCACACTGACACCATGATGTTTGAGCAAACTTCATTCCCTTTCTTAAAATTCAATGTCCATATTCATTCAACTTGAACCAAATCAATTCCGTATCTAACTCTTAGTTTTGACTTTCAATATAAAGTTATTTATTGGACTTAATTACTGCCAGTGCATTTTACAACTGTTTAAGTTTATTTGTCTTTTCAATGAAAATGTCATTTAATCTTTACTGTTAAACTTGTCCTGCTACGTCAGCTTGTTTCAAGCTTTACCCCAAACGGTGGTGAGTGTTTACAAATTTACCACAGTCCCTTCAGATTCATTTACCTTAACCTAAATGTACTGATCAAATTACTATCTTAATTTACTAGTAGTGAGAAATGGTTTTGTAAGCCCTACCAAACAAGTCATCTATATAGCACACTTAGGACATAGACTACATAGATTTAAGAAAACATTTTTTTTTTAATCAGTGAAGATATTGTATTATTTTTTAGATAGATGTACAGATAATATAAAGAAACGTTAAAAAGAATTTAAAAATAAACAAAAAAAAACCAACAACATGAGAATTGTTGCGATGTTCTCATCAAGTAATGTGTGACAGTTTTACAGATCCAAATAATTTGAGAACCATCACTTTTTGATATGTTAAGCTCCATCTTTATTTAAAAAAAGAAACAAAACAAGGGCATTACATTAAAAAACAGATTGTTCATAAACATAAGAATAAATAAAAAGAAAGAAAATCTAAAAACTATTTATTTGACATCTCATGATACACAGTGAGCTTTTAAGCTGGGCATTCTAACCAATCATTTCTCAACCAGGGGGGTAAGTGGTTGGGGGGGTGGGCGTGATAGGGATCATGTGAGGGATTGCTAGGGGCCCTGTGAGAAGCTTTTAGAAATGTAGTGGATTCTGATAGACCTGACAATCACTCTCATGGTCCTTGTAGGGCACAAAGGTTTCTAGAGAGAAAGAGAGAGAAAGAGAGAGAGAAAGCAAAAGAAAAACTGGTCTGACAAATCATTCTATCACACATAAATCCTTGCATCTCCCATGAGCCAACAGCCAGTCAGTCGGCCAACAGCCAGTCAGTCAGCCAACAGCCAGTCAGTCGGCCAACAGCCAGTCAATCGGCCATGCTTTGCTATTTACATAATATCTGGTCTCCAGTTACCATTTTGTTATTGAATTATTTTTTACCTCTGTGGGCATTTGTTTTTGTTCAGTCTATCACAAGAAGATATCCGACCAAGCTACAGCCAAGGTGGGGGGGGGGGGGGGTAATAATCTGTACAGGGATGTGTACTTGAAAGACTATCAATGGCATATTGATTGAGTATATATTTAAGAATGTTAACACATCTCAGAGAAGAGGAAATGGTATCTTTAAGATGTAATAACAAAAAAAAAACTATCACTTAAGGCTACATTCAAGGATGTCAGCACATCAAGAGGCCTGCTGATGGCTTACAATCAGCTGGACATATCGGTTTGTTCAAGGGTCATTTCTCAAGCTGAGAAACCTGTTAATTAAAGTAGAAGTTGTACCCCATTGAATGCTTGCTTGGACTCCACCATTGGATGAGCTCCTCAGTGATGGTTACAAGCTGAACAACCAAGAATAATAACAGACGTAATTGTTGAACATACAAAAGTTGAATAGATAAGAACAATTCACCGGACAACAAACAAGTCCATTGAAGCTGTCAAGCAGTTAACTTAAGTGATCTGATAATTAAAGTTTAAAAAAAATCACCAAAAAACTGATGGTCTCTTGGTCAAGTTGACCCGTGAGTTACACTCATAGTTGATTCACATCAAGATGGTTGAATTTGAACTTGAGTGAAATTATTGAAATCGTGTCTATTTATCCAGTAAAGTTCACAATTCGGAGGATTATATCTTACAGTAGTTTTCGTATGTGGGTCAAACAGTTTTCAGTCTAAATTTGAAATTTTTTTACAGGGAAAAAAACCCCCAAAGACAACCATTATCTTACAAAAATTTGTTGCTCCCTAAGGAATAGAAAATTTTTAAAAAAATTATTAATTAATTAAATTAATAATTAATATAATTTAGTTAAATATGATAATAATATTTTTTGTATTGTTACCAGGTTTGCTTGCTGCTGTGAACATATTTACAAGGAAAAGAGAACACATATGTTCTGTCTAATCTAATACACAGGAGGTGTACAGAAAAGCTTTTTGTGCGACATGTTCGTTAAGGAAGAGGGTTTCACGACTTAAAAAACTGAGACCTGTCGGGGGCCGGGACGAAAAGCGGGTCCAGTGCCTGGACCGTGATCTTCGGGGTATAAATTCCTGGCTTGGCTGGGAACCGCACCCCTGCGATGTCGATCTCATACTTGGCGCCCTTGCTCATCACCCATTCGTTGATGTTCTTCTGGACCAGAAATTCTCCATTGCTGTCAGCCTCTCCTATGAACCCGAGGCAGACCATCTTTTCCAAAGTGAAGCTGGTCAAGAGAAAGTTATCATAAACATACGCATATCATGGTGAAGCCGAATGAAACCGACACCACAGCCAACAGTTATTTAGCCAGTCATTGTAATGAAAAGCAACCCCACAAAAAAATGTTAAGTTTATCATTTAGATCAGCGGTTCTCAACCTGTGGGTCGCAACCCATTTGGGGGCCGAAAGACCCTTTCCAAGGGGTCACCTAAGACCATTGGAAAACACTTATACTGTACAGTTATGAAGTAGCAACGAAAATGATTTTTTTTGTTGGGGGCCGCCACAACATTAGGAACTGTATAGAAGGGTCGCGGCATTAGGAAGGTTGAGAACCACTGATTTAGATCCATGAATCCCTTCAGGTCCTGATCACAGTAGTTTAGTCTTTCACTACAGTAAGGCATGGTTGAAATCATTGACAGGCAAATAAATTTTTTTTAATGACATTCATAACAGAGAAATTCCACAGCAACGTAAATTTTGGTTGGCATCTGAACCCAGTATATATATATATATAAAGACATAAAAACTGAATCGAGATCGCTCAGTGCAATAACAATATTTGAAGTGGGAAAGAAGCTATCTTACTAAGGCACAGAGGTCTTGCGACAGAGCATTTCAAACTGTGGGCCGCTGAAATGTGTACGTGAGTGAAAACACGTTGGAGGTATCTGTTGCAGTGTGAAAGTGTGTCAAGACATGTTGGTGATGTCAGATGAAGTATGTATTTTCCTCAAGACATGTTGGTGATGTCAGCTCCAGTATGTATGTGTCTCAAGACATGTTGGTGATGTCAGCTCCAGTATGTATGTGTCTCAAGACATGTTGGTGATGTCAGCTCTAGCTTGTATGTGTCTCAAAACAAGATAGAGGTGTCGGCTTCATTATGTATGTTTGCCAAAACACATCATCTGTGTTGGTTACAGTATGTAAGTGTCAAAGCACTTCAGAGATGTCAACCGTAAAATGTGTCAAAGCACTTCAGTCGTGTCAGCTGCATGTGTGCATGTGTCAAAACACGTTAGTGGTGTCAGTTACAGTGTGCAGGCGCATTGTCATAAATTGACCTCTATCTCTTGTAAAGGGTTAGAAGCTGGTGTTTTTTTTAAACTCTGGTGAGCTGTGCTTACTGTGTTGGGAAATGCTGTAAATTCTGTCACTAACATAAACAGTTTGGACAGCTCCGGCCTAGGAGAATTCGGTTGATAGGGTTAGGGATAACGTTTGGGTTAGGGATAGGGTTAACTCATTCCCTCCTGCAATGCTACTTCAGTATTTAATTTATTTGCCTGAGAAAGGGAAGTAACCCCGTTTTGAAATTGTTTAGATTTTTTTTATATGTATTTAAGCTACTAAATATTATTTAATGTTAATGAATTAAGAACAAATGCAACAAAAAATGAATAAGGTTTAATATAAATATAACATTAGCGGGGAAAAAATAATGAACAATGACCAAAAAATCGATTTTCGGCACCTCGGACGAACACATGCTACATATAGACGCGCCGCACTAAAGCACACATAGTTTTAAAGCGAAACAAGATAAAAACTTCTGGTTTTTAAATTAAAATCACGCTGAACCACGCCATCGCCGGAAGTCTCGAGGGATGCGAGATTTCATTGCTATTTTTAAATAGATATGAGAGAGGTGTGTCGCTTTGCGCCGGGACGCATTAGGACGCATCCGGCGAATCCCGAAAAGACGCATTTAGTCGCAAATGTCGGGAATGAGTTAAGGATAGGGATAGGTTTTCAGCTTTTGTTGTTCGTCCTTCACGCGAGGCAATATTCCACTTGACCGGAGCTGTATTTTGTTTAAAGTGGGGGAGAGTTGGTCAATTTGTCTGCCTCACTCTCTTGTCTTTGTCTATTTGATCCATTGACAAGACTTAGTCAATACAACTGGAAGTAGACAAGGATGCAGTAGATGATACGGGACTCCTTCTCCGGGTTTCATTAGCGGGTCTCATTCTCTTAGATGAGTTGCCATCCAAAGTTAACGGGTCCCATCCACCCGGAGGGTCAGCTACACAGTTTGACACTAGGCTTAAAACAAACAGCTGAGAGTATTTGACAGATGGAAAGAAGGCTTACTTACCCATATCCACATGTCGTCGTCATGCCAACGTAGTGTCCGTTCCTATAGATGGGTTCACCCCCCAGAGGCCAGTAATCATTGTGGACATCATAGTCATCCAATAGAAACTGGGTGAACCTTCGTTTGACCCCATTCTGGCGCTCTCTCAGCAAAGCAGCCTTGCCGATAAAGTCATCATTTTCCTGCAGCAGAAACAATTCACAAAAAATAAATTCTTTGGTAGGCCAGTTCCAGTAAAACTAAAATATCAAATTGAGAAAAAAAATGGAGACAACCAAAAAACAAAAATCAATCATCTTCAAGCTGAGTGTGAGACAATCTCTGAAAGTAAGGAAAATATGTTGTGAAAAGAGTCTTGATTTTTGTCCCACCTCCTTGTTCACCAAAAGTCAAAAGATTCAAATGCAGTATTATGTTTTTCTTGAAATAAACTGACAGAGCCGTTCCCCCAGTCCTGTCAGAGCATTCCAGCAAGAAGTCTGTGACTGAACGCAACTTTTATTTTAAGCTCCACACTGCCATTCACTTTTCAATGGTAACACCTCTTTGAACTGCTAACACAATTTAGCCATATAAAAAAAAAATTTAACCCACATCCAGTTTTGTCCTGAAGCCCCGCCCACATTCCAGTGGGGACGTCTTGTCATCCAAGTCCAGCCCCCAGAAGGCAAAGAAATTCTCAATTCTCAGATGACGAAGTGCATAGTAGCCGGCATTGCGGACCCCGTAGTCTTTGCCGGCAGTTATAAGTGTATCGTACACATGGAGGGCGTACTGTACAAAATGAGATAAATTAATCCTCACACAATTCATATAACGGCGAGCTTTAAAAAAAACCTGTGACATACCAGTAATAAAACGTCCCCTGTCAATGAATATAAGCAAATACAGAGATGCCAATTTTGAAATGTCACAAATGTTACTCATAAAGTCAGTTTCAATATATCTTGTTCTTCATTTAAGTGACACTGATTAATTCTACTACAATAAGAATAAAATTAGAATAGATATTAAATAGTGAGTTCTTCAACTGACATTTGTAACTAAGACTTACAAGCATGGGGAAAACGCATACTAATCTCTGAATTTGTGACATATTTTATGATATACTTAAAATTGAAAATTCATGACTCATCAGTACATCACTCAACCCCATTGTTCATATTTAAACAGAACATATACAATTATACCCACCTCTGCGGGAATATACAAGATAAAGCCATCCTCCCCCGTATGGGTCAGGCGCATGGCCCTCACCCCACTGGCATGACCCACATCTATCAGGTTGGTCGTCATCGGCCTGAAGGCCGTCTTATTTGTAGGGAAGTCCGAGACGTCGGCCAACAGCTGCTGTGCGTGCGGCCCAACAATGTTGATGCCAGAGAACATGGACGTCACATCGGTGACCTGCACGGACCCGTCGGCGGGGAGATGGGTGTTGAGCCAGGCGATGCCTCGGGTTTGTTGGGTTGCAGGGCAGATAATGTAGTAGCTGGAATGAATTATAGATACAACAAAACAATGAATGTTGTAATATTCTTCACTTCACATACAGCGCCATCACACATATGCTGCTTCTCTTACTGGACTTAACATGACAGTCATGATGACGTTGAAGCTGAGTTAACTGTGGTGCGGGGCAGAAAGCAAATATTTATACGGGTGGGGACGTAAGATGTGTCACAATAAGTAAAGCAGATAATTAATCTTTAACAACATATAAGTTGACAGTGATGATTAGTTTATTTAAATATTTCCATGACCAGACCTGTTTACCCCCAAACTCCTAAAATCGTACAATATCCTCTCAAAATCGTACTTTGCAGTATTTTGGTAGTAAATAAATAAAATACCGTACATGTATATATAATGTATACAATAACTACTCCTATAGCATGTTCAGTGGAATCGAGTTAAAGCTGGCGTCAAAATATGGAACTGTAGGTAAACAGTAGATGACTGACGTTAGCTGTTAACTGCGGTCACTTTGTTTTGCAGACGTGTATCGGCTAATACATATCAATTAATATTTGGGTTAACGTGCTGATCACATTATCCCAGTCTGTCACAGGTCAAAATAAAATCACTGGTGAAAGTTCAAACTTGACTTCAGATAAGCATAAAATAAAATGTATTAAAATAAGAATTAATTACCCGGTAACAAATTGAGGCCCCCCCCCCCACCCCTTTTTTGTGTGTGTACGGTACAGTGAGCTTTAAAATAAAAACACCGGTGAAAGTTCAAACTTGACTTCAGAAAAGCATAAAATAAAAAGTATTAAAATAAGAATGAATTACCCGGTAACAAATTGGGACCCCCCCCCCCCCCCCCACCTTTTTTTGTGTGTACGGTACAGTGAGCTTTAAAACACAAGCAGCCCCCCCCCCCCATAAACTTAACAAAATCCGCTGTATATCATGATGTTACAGTAAACAAAATGTGACATGGGTTTTCACCACGGGTGATTCGGCCAACCCAGTGGTTCCCAGAATAAACGCCACATCGCCCTGGGTGCTCGGGCAAGGGGGTGGCTGCGGCTTCCTCATCGGGGCGTTGCGAAATATTTTTTAAAAATTCATTATTTTATTTTCACTTTTAAACCAATGTGACAACTTCCGGTCGTGGTGCAAGCAGTAACCCACTAAGCAATTGCTGTTTGCAGTTCCAGATGGCGCTCAGTGACCTACATACACGTTATATTTATTTTTGATCCAACCCTTATTTTATTGGTGTATTCACTATTTCGAATTGTACATGTTTAGAATTCGACAAACACTTAGTGTGACATAGGCGCAGGGAAACGAAAATTTTAGAACCACTGGCGTTGCCCACCGAATTATACGTAACACGTGGCCTTACCATTCGGTGGACTAAACATTACTGTAATTTCTTTACTAATGAGTTTAGGTATAGCTAGCGAGTTCATTTATGAAAATACATCTTGACAACATCACGACGAAAATTCCTGCTAAATTTTGTCTGGTATTTTACAGCATTCGAAATATAAATGTGCTATTTTAGGACTTTCAGAGTTTCGGGATGAATAGTGTAGTATTTTTAAATACCGCATGTACTTTTTGCCGAGGAATATCCTCCCCACCCCACCCCTTAAACTGACATTACGAAAATGTAGGTGGCGGAGTTGATTGTATAGATTTAAATATTTAGACACTATCTCCTAAATCCACACCACTCATTTTGGCTCTGGTTGCTACTGAAAAGTCTGACTTGCAGAATGTGCAGTGCGCGTATGATGGGCCCTTCTATGAAGACCGCGGCATAGTATATTGTGTCTTACATCCAAGCAAGAATATACACTTTATTTATCTTTTGTTGAAGCTGATTTTTATCGGTAGAAGTAGAAGTTTCTTCTTCGTCATCGGTTTCGCGTGCCTTTCTTTTTGTCGAGGCCATATCGTAAAATACTCACTAAGTAAACTAAACTAGGGGACCGAAAATAAAAAGGATCGCTGATTCCATTAATGGTAACATTAAAATCAGGCAATGTGCACATCCGTCAATGTAGCCAAATTCGAACGCCAAAGCTGTTTGGGAAATGGGACATTCATGCATAACATACCTGGTACGCAAAATAAACATTAAAAAGTTTTTTAAAATATGTATACCCCCCGCCCCCCACCAGCCGCACCTTGTCAACGTAAAACAAAGGGCCATCTAATTACGTAAAACAATGGGCCATCTAACTATTACGTAAAACAATGGGCCATCTAACTATTACGTAAAACAATGGGCCATCTAACTATTACGTAAAACAATGGGCCATCTAACTATTACGTAAAACAAGGGGCTATCAACTATTACGTAAAACAATGGGCCATCTAACTATTACGTAAAACAATGGGCCATCTAACTATTACGTAAAACAAGGGGCTATCAACTATTACGTAAAACAAAGGGCCATCTAACTATTACGTATTATGTACCAGCTGAGGATGCGTACGACAGATTTTTTTTGGGGGGGGGGGGGGGGGGCGGGGGGTCAATTAGACTGCACCTACATTTATGAATACAATAATTATCCTGACAGTCTCTTATAAAGCCAAGTGTCATCTGAAAATCTGTGAAATAAGTGAATTCAAATTAGGCCTTTTATTATTATTATTATTAAGGCTATAAAATTTTTTTTACAATATTTCACAGTAAGCATTTAGGCATACTCATATAAGCTAATGCTTTGTGCTTTCATTAAGAGATCCCTGTAGTTGTAAAATTGGCGTAGTGATAACACACTATGGTCCAGTAATTCGTCTTTCCGTGGTGGTGACGTCATTATTTCCACCGGGCAGACACCCCCCCCCCCCTTTTTTCATTACTAGGGAAAAAAATTGAGCCGTCGTCTGATTTTTTCCGTTTAAAAAAGGGGTGGGGGTAGTATAAGTATTGATACAAAACTGTCGAATTAAGATTGGTTTTGCGAGTTCTACCAATAGTTTTTAAATGCCGCTGATTAGCTCTTATAAAAAGAACCCTGTAGTTGTAAAATTGGCGTAGTGATAACACACTATGGTCCAGTAATTCGTCTTTCCGTGGGGGTGACGTCATTATTTCCCCCGGGCAGACACCCCCCCCCCCCTTTTTTCATTACTAGGGAAAAAAATTGAGCCGTCGTCTGATTTTTTCCGTTTAAAAAAGGGGTGGGGGTAGTATAAGTAGTGATACAAAACTGTCGTATTACGATTGGTTTTGCGAGTTCTACCAATAGTTTTTAAATGCCGCTGACTAGCTCTTATAAAATATGTCCACATCCAACGTTCCAGTGCAGAACATTTTATTTTAAAAAACCATCTCGTCTCTAGTTTTCTCCGTTTTCACAATTGTCGCGGTTCAATGGAACAAAACTACGTCACACGCTTGGTGGCAGTCAAATGGGGAGGGCGGTGAAGCTGTTGCCAGGGCGACTAGTATAAATATTACCGGTGACGCAGCTAACTAGTTCCCTGTGACACACAAAGCAACAGCATGGCAATCGTCACCATGAATACTATTCTTTGCGGTGATATTTATTTATAGCCTTTGACACTCCCACCAATCCCCCATCCATGCGTCCCGTATGCCACAAATGTCCTTAATCAACAACCCCCACCTCCCCTCTCAATGCGTGCATAATATAATGAAGGATGGTCCCAACTTTAAAAAAAAATTACAACCAATCGTTTTTCTCGTTCCCATCACCAGTAGATTTTTATTGGAAAGGGCTAAAACTTCAACAAACGAATTTTAATCGGAATTTTTTTTTTTTTTCACAGGCTCTCTGAAAATCGTAGTTTTGGCGGGTCTCGGCGTACAATCGTAAAAGACATCTCAAAATCGTACATTGTACGCCAAAATCGTAAGAGTAAACAGGTCTGCATGACTAACAGCGTAAAAAAACAGCCGAGCTTACTGATTAGGTTCCAGGCGAGCCACTGTGCAGTCATTCTCAAAACCGCCATGTTCGTTGTGCATGCCGGTATGGACTATTGTACCAATGTCATTATCAATTTTGTTGGAACACAAGTAGTTCAAGTAAGCCGTGGCTTCATCTCCTTGGGACTGATAATAAATTCAAGTAAAGAAAATATATTTTATGAAGAAGAAAAAAAAACTTCTAGAAATTAGCAAATAATTTCTATAAAAATTGTAAAGACTTTAATACGACAAGAGTGGTAACAGGCCCAGGGAGTTCGAAGACTGGGTGATATGAATATGGACAGGTGGGTATCTTCTATGATAACAGTTCTTGGGTCATCTTGTTTTAGTTATTTTAGAAATAACTTTTTTAAAATAATCAAACAATCACTAATTTTAATTTTAAAAAAAAATTCATTTATACTGTTTAGTAACTTTTCCAATGTTTTAAGGGGAGGTGTGGGTGAAAAATCTAAAAATTTTGTTTAGCTTCATATAGGATTTTTTTTACCTACACCTTATTTGGTATTGTAATGGAGGTACAAAACAGGTTTAAAAAAAAAAAAAAAATTCCATTGGTTGCCTTTGTAGCCCATAAAAAACCTCCGCCATTTTTATTTTTTAACTGTTTTTTCAAACACTAAGGCTTTTACAAATATTAAGTTATTGCTATCAGATTTTAAACATAGATTATTTAATCTATAATAAAACTTTGTAAAACAGGACTTTTTGATGTTTCAACTAGTTATAAATATACAGGGTCGGAAATTGTGCCCCCATTTTTTATGCAAAAAATAGGGGTGTGGGTGAATTCTTTTTTACATATTTTCTTTTCTAAGATAGTTATCATAATTCTAGGCTAGTCAAATGTTAAGAATTGGTCACTGAACATACTGTGAAAATTTGGTGAGGTTTGGATAAGAAATAAAAAAGTTATAGGGATATTGGTGACCAAAAATATTGAAAACGAGAAAACTGAAATAACGAAGAAAAACAACAAAAACAATGAACATATCAATGAAAAATAAGAATCTTATACTCAGGTTGGAATAAAAACTTTTTATTAGCCTATTGTTGACATTTTTAATCCTTTTCCATGTCCTTTGGTCTTTTTTCCTGACCACTCAACTTGTCGCTGTGATTGATGTATTTTTATCTATTATTCTGATTTTGTCGAAAAAATAATAATTTGCTTATTTTGGAGAATTTCAGCATTATAAAATTGTGCAAACCATAAAATTAAGCTATGTAAATATGCAATGCCAAAGAGTTATATGGCATTATCCATGTTTGCTGAAAATGCAACTCTTAATCTTGTAAAAAAAATTGTAAGTTCTATGATTTCTAATGACAGAATGAATATTGACAGTTGTAAATTTTCTGATTTCTATCTTACAACTTTTGAATCATTTGAGTTGCAATATGTATTTTTCCCAAAAGCATATTAACAGTTTTTTGTGTGAGCCAAAACTCATGAGCAATAACTCCATTGTAAAATCTAATTAGTTACTGTATCAAATTTTAACACTAGCCATGTTGAAAATCACATCGCATAGAGATACAATGTTGAAATAAGGGAATTATTGATATGTTCCTTTCAACTACTGTCTTATTCTTTTGGTCCTTGAATAACACATAATGAGTTTTGTGATGTAATCTGTGTTAGTCTTCTCTTGCATCCTCTGTCTGAGGTTACTTTTATTTCGATGCATCGAACACATGTTGCGACGAGCATTCTGTAACAATGGGAATACATACTTAGGCCACTCCTTCTTTTTCATGTGCAAATTATCCTTTGGGCTAAATGGACCTAGGCACAACAGGTCAGTGTAGTTTATCAACAGGAAATATAATGCATGTTGTGGTTTGTTGTGTTCGGCAAACTCATTGCGCGTCTCCTCAATCATTCCTGAAAACAATAAACGTGTAGTTAGATATTTTTTATTAAATGCTTCTCAACAAAAATATAAGGCTATAATGACATTAATGACTGATAGGTCATACTTGTTGACACGTATTTCAAGCAAAATTTGTTAGGGCTCTTATTTTACTTTAGAATAATATAACACTAATGACAATGTCATTTGTGCCGCGATAAGAAAAATGAGAATTTTAATATATTACCATTTTAATAGCTATAAATATAGGACAGTGTAAGTCAAATGTCACAATTACTAAATTCATAAATAACTTATACTTATAAGTTTTATTTTTACTACAGTTCACTATCACTAAACTAACAGTGTTTATAACTAATAATAAAAAAGTATAAGAATAATAATGTATAGCCATAGGCAATAGCCTTCATTCAATGGTCTTTAGTGAGTACAGTATAGGCTTAGCCTTATGAATAATTGATACCGTACTTTAAATTTGAATATAAGTGAAAAATAGATTTTATCTTTCAGACTTACCAATGCATGGTATTTTTCTATTTTTCCTGCTAGTGAAGTAGCGTAGCGATGCGTGAACTTGAAGCGACTCGCACTAGGAGTAGGCTTAGTAGTTAGTTTACTCAGTCTTAGTCTTCTCAGAAAAGGGGAAGAATTAATCGTGTTTATCATGGCAATTAATCAAAGCCAACACATTTTGTTTGGTTATTTACTTATTTAGTGGTTTTTATAGCTCCCCGCATGTTTTTATTACCGACAAATTACATATCAAAATTGCTAGGCCTCACGAATTCAACAAAGGGTTGTTTATACCGGAAGTGAACTTTACGAACAGATTTCCTACACAGGAACCAATCAAAATGCTCGCTTTATTCAAAGGTCACGTGATACACGAAGTAGGACAGGAACATAACCACATTTTGCTAGACATTGCCGGCGATCGAAAGGTTCGGTTGCTTTTGTAAATTTCCTTGTGACCGTAAGCTATATTTATCTTGACCCGGAAATCGCCATCTTTCCAACCATACCAAATACATAGGGATTGGGCGATTCAAATATTCATAACAAAGGGGTAAAAACACTAAAAATAGTGCAATTTTGACATTTTTCTGATAGATAGGGTCAAGAAAATGGTAATTTATTATATTTTCTAGCTTACTTTTGTAAAAACAAATATAAAAATTTAATAAAGAAATGGTTAATAAAACTAAATAAACAATAAAAAAAAAATATTCAAAATTTGCCATTTTCGCCGATTCCTCACCCGCACCTCCCCTTAAGATATGTATTAGTAAATTCAACATACAATTTTAAAAATTAAGTTATTGGGGACATTATTTTATGTATAAACTGCATTGAATTATACCATAATATATAGTCATAAGACAAAAGGCAGTGGCTAGAATCACTAATTTGATTATCTTGCATGATGATACTTGGTAAGTTGATTTTAACTCTTCTAAAGAACTACATTTGACTTGAATGACAGAATATAATAATCATGTGTCAGGCTTTGAATGAGAATTATTATCAATCATGAGAGGCAAAATTTTCTGTAAAAACTCATTTAAGGTAACTCCGGGCAAAGGCATTAGCGTGTTCTTCTAGAGTGACCTACCCTGACTTCAAATTTGGCAAAAGAAGACATGTCCATCAGACAAACCCGCTCCTTGCAAGCCCAGTACTCCTCTTGCACGTACTCAAACCAGCCAGGCTTGGTCCAAGACCAGTGGGCCCCCATCTCTCTACCAATTAAATTATCTGGCAAGCAAATATATTGATAGGAATGCAGTGTTTGCAAATTACTAGCTAAAGAGAGGAAATAAAAATTCAATTTCATGTAAAAAAAACTCATATCTGGGGGAACTGACTTGCATGATTAAGTCCTAGGTTTAAAAAAAAGGAATGAAATAAATAAAATTTATCTACATGACAAAGATGACCACATTGGAGAGTTTATTTCTATAGCGTATTGTGCTTCTCTCAACTAAACTCCAAATCAGGCATTTCCCCGGGGCAACTGACCTTCATTGTTAGTGAAGTACATGGCCCTCTCGTAGGCCATGGTTTCACCAAACACGGCCCCAGCCACCTCTAGCCGAGTATGCAGGGGAGAGCAGCGAAGTTTCCGCCCCGTTTTGTATTCTTCTCTTGGGTACCTCAGGAGATAATGGTTTGCTGCAACAAAAAAATATACAGATGTTTAAATGTGTGTGACCAGAGGAATAAAAGAAAAAGATCATTTGATGTCAAATCTAGCAACAATCATTTGATGTCAAATCTAGCAAAAATCATTTGATGTCAAATCTAGTCACAATCATTTGATGTCAAATCTAGCAACAATTATTTGATGTCAAATCTAGCAACAATCATTTGATGTCAAATCTAGCAACAATCATTTGATGTCAAATCTAGCAACAATCCTTTGATGTCAAATCTAGCAACAATCCTTTAATGTCAAATCTAGCAACAATCATTTGATGTCAAATCTAGCAACAATCATTTGATGTCAAATCTAGCAACAATCCTTTGATGTCAAATCTAGCAACAATCATTTGATGTCAAATCTAGCAACAATCTTTTGATGTCAAATCTAGCAACAATCCTTTGATGTCAAATTTAGCAACAATCCTTTGATGTCAAATCTAGCAACAATCATTTGATGTCAAATCTAGCAACAATCATTTGATGTCAAATCTAGCAACAATCCTTTGATGTCTAATCTAGCAACAATCATTTGATGTCAAATCTAGCAACAATCTTTTGATGTCAAATCAAGTAACATTTCTAAACAAACTGTGTCTGTAATATATTAGATGAAAAGAAGAATGAACACATTTTGTAAACAATTATTATTTAAATGTTACCAGCCCTTATGATTGTAGATTAAAACATTACTAAAAGTTTGAGTGCAAGACATTTAGTTTTTTTTTATAAAATTCAGCTTTTAGGCTGTACATTTGTCAGGGTTATTATATTGGCCGACGAAAATCCATTGATTTAAACATTGACTTAAAAAAAAAAAAAAGGACATACCCAATGCCTCGGACATTCTGTCTCGTAGAAACTTTTTGTTGTTGTGGAGGCGCACGAACCTCCTGACGTCGTAGGGCCACAGGTTCAGACTCGTCTCCCCATCCACAATCCACTCGGCAATGTGTCTCCCCGCACCACCGGCTGCAGCTATCCCGTTGGAATTCATACCGGCAGCAATGTAATAGTTCTTTATCTGTCACATACAATTGTTTTCTAATTAAAATGACATGTATTGACATGATGCACCATTTATTTACATGGGGATAATTTTATTAGTTTTCTTCCCTTGTGCTACATGTACAATAAGCAGCCCCACAAAAAGACGACACATTTTTATTACCGGTATGTTAAAGTATGTAAATTGTGATTTTTAACTTTTAAAAGTAGCATTTTTTTTTTATGCCACACAACCTTTCCTTTTTTCTTCCTCATTCCTTAAGGATATGCACACATATGTAAAAGATTTTAGAGCAATCAAATTCCAACATAAAATACAAAAACTCAAGTGGGAGTTTTACAAACTAAAATTCACAGAGTCTTTTGTCTCTTCCATCACCTACTCTCACCAGAAACAGCCCTGAGTCTGATGAGTTACCTCATAAAATAAAGCTTATGCTTTGAAAGTGGAACAAAATTGTATGGTTATATAGAAAAACTTTCATTATTTAAAGGAGGTGTCACTTTAAAACGATAGTAAATAAGAATTGGCTAAAGAGATCCTCCTGATTGCAGTGGTATAGTTCATTTGTGAGATCGGGTAAGCTGAATCTCTATTTCATGACTCAGCAATAGTTTTGTTTTGTCACATTAAACTGTTATTAAATATTTGGTAAAATAGGGACTTGCTCAATACACTCAGGCCAGTATAAAAAAAGGCTTTCGCTGACCTTGGGAGATTTTCCCAACAGCCATTTCGAATCAGGTGTGAAGCTCTCAGGTCCATTGACCAGCTGGTGAACCTCAGCAGTGGACAGAATGGGCATGCGGTGCAGTATGTTGTCCAGGAGAATTTCTAGAAGATGTTACAAAAGTCAATGTTCATGCCACGAGACATGCTCACATACATTGAAAGAAATCACTTGAGGGGATGGGCCAATAAAACAAAAAAAAGTCTGCGTTTGCTTCCTGTGGCATTAATTTAAATATTACCTGAGCTCACTGGTTTTGAGCCTAGAAAACAGAAGCAGTAGGTAACTCACGAAAATGGTCCCAGTCCTCATGTAGCAGCTGGAACTCAAACTTTTCGGGAATTCCCTTGTGAAAAACAGTCTTGGCGTTGCTCTCAAAGCCTCCGGCCAACATCCCACCACCCCACTCTCGAAAGTAGACCTGTCCGTCATAATCTCTCACCACTGATAAGATAAGACAGGATTTTTTAAATTTACATTCAGCTATGTATAAGGATCTCATTCAAGACATGAGAAATGAATGGTAAATGTTGATCAAGTAATATTCTTCACTGCAGTTCATTGTTTAGGTTATCATTGTGTAAACCATCTCACAATAACACAATGTGTGTGTGTGTAAAATTTTCTGCCAAAAATCACTAGGTTGTAACAATTACACTTTGGAAAAAACCTGACATTTAGTAACTACAACCTTGATTCTGTAATACGAAATCCCAAATCTCATTGTTTAAACATGTAAAGAAACAACCATTTTAATAGTTTTCATAAGTGTTTTTATCAATTGTACACATGGATAATTTTAAGCCCAACATTTATAACATTCAGTGTTGAGGGCAGTTAAGATTCTGCACTGTACTAAAACGAGAGAAGTCACATAAAGGGTTTTCACTGGCCTGGCATCATGGTGTGTATCCCGTCCTGCGGCTTGGTCAGCAGGTAGTAATGTTCACAAGAATGCAGTGGAGCCTTCACTGTCTTTGGGTGAGTCATCTTACCAACTGTTCTGGCCCACTGCAAGAAACAACCACAAAAACGTAATGCTTAATGGGGGAGAGCCATATAAAAAAAAGGATGATTGTATGTGGCTTCAAGATGGCATTGAGAAAATCTGGATAAGTCTCTATAATAAACCAGGCTGAGGTCTCTACAATAAATCTGGGTAAGGTCTCTACAATAAACCTGGGTGAGGTCTCTACGTAAAATCTGGGTGAGGTCTCAAGCACTCTAAAACTAACAGTTTAAGAATAATACAGACTATATCACTAGCCAGTGGTCCCCAGGCTGTGCTCCACGTTCAATTCTCAGGGGCTGTGCCAGGAAATAAAATAACACCATCAACTTGTAAGACACAGGGCAGGCTGGAGCAACTCTCACAAAGTAATTAATTCTAGAAAGGGCCCAACAAGTAAAAAGTAAAAGGAACCACTGCACTAAGAGTGCTTTATCACAGGAATTAAAGACCACTGTCATTGTATGAACCCTGAAAAGAACTATATTTTTAAAAATTGTTTGAAAATATCAATAAGCTTTAAATCTAGACAAGCAAAAGACATAATCACATCACCTGCCCCGCACAGTTGATAAAGTATTCACATTTGATGTCCCCAGCAGTAGTCTTCACATCGGTGACTTCCCCTTTTGATGTTACAACCTTTGTCACACCAACACCCTCATAGACCCTGACACCTACAAATCAGGATTTGACCAAGTTAACAAAATATATTTATTTACTTTTAGAATAACACAATGACAAAAGTCAGGTGATACAATTACATTCTCTAAATGACAAATTACAGGAGTGAAAAACCAGTACAAAGACCTTCCCCACCCCCATCATCATCATCAGTGGTGCTACATCCCATGTAGGGCCCTGGCCTCCTCCACCACATCCTTCCATTCAGACATCATCATCAGTGGCGCTACAGCCCATGTAGGGCCCTGGCCTCCTCCGCCACATCCTTCCATTCAGAACAACCCATGGCCTTCCCCACCCCAGATTTACAAATTTTATCAATTAAAACTAGATCACAATGATATAATTTTTACCAGGTGACACCACACTGCATTCAATTAGGTTTTTGTCATATTGAAATTTCCAATGATTTGTACACATTAAAATAGTGCTTTTAAGGGTTCAATTAAAAAAAAACAAACAACTTTGTTTTATCATTTTTGGTCAGCTCAAGATTTTGATTCGGTGTGAAATTTTTGCACTAGGAAAGTTCATTAATATTGTAGATGCACTTACCTTTTGAAACTGCCCACTTGGCTAAAGTTTGAGACAATGCTTGAGCATTGACCACACCATCTTGCGGTATCCACATGGCACCCTGGTGTTGTGGGGGGGGGGGCGGACAAAAAAACCCAAAGATAATCATGGGGACAAAGATGAATCAATTTAAATGACTTAATAAAGAAATGTTCTCATCGTCTGAGTAAATTTTGTTTAATAATGAACACATCCAAGAAAAAATACGTGAAAATAGAGCACTGTTAAAATTTTGGAACAATGAAAACAAAGGAAACAGAACATAACTGACCACAAGATCGTCTGTAAATAATATTGGGCAATGTTTCTTTGCTTCTATTGGTGACATAAGATGTGTTTCTACTCCTACAGTCCTGAAATAAATATACTTTATCTTCATTGATTTACTTTAAACAAAAAAAAACAAAATAAATTAAATTAATAATTAACCTTAATATAAAAATAAAACTGTCTTATATTAACAAGGAAATTTAAATGTAATGTTAATAATTCAAACATCTTCAAACATATCATAAGGAAAATTGTGAAGAGCTTGCTGAATTCATGACGTGGATCAGTACTAACTTGGCAGTGGCATGTTTCCTCTTGAATTCAACCAGCCTCTCTTTCGTGCGTGCCACACTGATGCTTCCAGTCTGTTTCCAACCTGTGGAGATAATGAAAGGAAGAATGGGCCAAGGTTTGTTGAAAGAAATACATTCAGAGTAGGCTTTATTTCCTTACCCGCTCTAATTAGTCCACTACCAACTTGCAGTTTCATCTGGGACTTAACACTGCTTCCAGCTCTATAAGTTAAGGTCTTTTTAATTTAAACTTTATATTGTTTGTCAAAAAAGATATTTTGCGTACGCATAAAAATGTATTATGTTATGATTTTGTAATGTAACTTCATTCAATTTTTTTATACCTAGCCAGGTAAAACTCTTACCGATGTCATGACCGTCTTTTTGCAAACTCTCGTAAAGCCTCTTGCTGTAGTTCAATATTTTCATCTCTGTTGCACTGGTTCGTACTTGACCTATGAGGCCGGCAGAGTGCCATGTCGTGCCACAAGTCAGCCTGTGTTTTGAAAACACCAGCTGTCACAAATGTGATAAGGCATGAAGGTGAATATTAAATATGGATGCGGCTCTAATAGGATTGCAAGCTGAAGCAAGGCCACCACCATCAGGATGTTTTTCCAGCATTTAAGTCGTTCACCTAATCCATAAGTTTTCAAAATTATAAAAAAAATCTTACAACACATTAAAGTGGTTATATCACGGGTCAGTACTTTGTGGACAAGATCAAATTGATTTTGATACCAATATATAAAAATGGTTTTGTCCAACAAAACAGCAGTGGACATCCATAAAACGTGGGAAAATGTCTTATGGGTTGTATTTTAATTTTTATTGTTGTAACTTTTGGACATAAAACTTGCAGCTTTTCTATCTACATTTGGTTGGAGTGGCAACATTGAGACAGACTTTTTTGGAGCTTTTCTTACAGTTACAGATAAAGAAAACAATTTATTCTACTTGCTTCCGTATTTTCCAATCAAAATTTACTTTACTATTACATACATGTAAAGTCATTTTTCTCATTAAAATTAATTATAAAAAATATTATACATAAATAAATAAATTTCTTGTGATAAAGATATTACGAATATTATCTCTAATATTATATAGACTACATGATTATATGAAAGGTGGATTTAAAATTAAAATTTATAATGTTACTGGAAAATAAGAGCAATCGATTGGTTTTAATATTACCTTCCTTGTTCCAAAATAACGACATCAGTCCATCCCCTCTGAGCCAAATGGTAGGCAACAGAAGAACCAAGTATCCCACCACCACAAATGACGACCCGAGTTTGGCTCGGTAATCCGGTTTTGCCATCTAAGCTGCTCAAGAATGGTGTTGTGGATAGAGCACGATGGCACTCCTTCAGGATGCTGAACTTTGATGCATCTGGTCCCACATGTTGTGGAAATTCATTTTGTAGTATTCTCAAAATGTGAGGATTTAACCGCAACATTATCTTCCGAATTCAAAGTTTAGATTTCACGCCTGATACATAATTAAAACCACAGAACTGCTTGCCATCAACAATGCTAGAGATAAAAGCTTTGATGTAACTGATTGTATGAAAACTTAGCTTCTGCTTTGTGTTTATAGTGCAATCACATGTCATTTCTTGACCAACGGTATGGTAAGTAGGCCAAAACTGACAACAATTTTTCACATATTATGTTAATAAATTGGTAAAAGTCTTTGTGTTTATATTCAGTAGGTGTGCTTCATACTGGCAACAAAAATCTGTCAGAGAAATATTTTTAAATGTCTAAACAAATGAATTGTAGTGACAGTTTTCCATTAAACTAATGATCTATTTTGTACACATCAGATTCAATGACAAACATTATTTTAAAACAGTGTCAAAGTCCAAGTAACACATAAAAGAAAATATTCGGGGGGCAAGCAGCTGAGAACATTATTATTAGTGAAGACTACATACATTTGAAACATTTATTCCCTGACTCATTGGTTGTAATGACTGTTCATAGTTGATCAAGTTAAGATGTACTTAATTACTGGGTATTTAATGTTTCCATTTTATAGTATGGGGCTATCCATATATGACTTTATGCTATTTTGGATGATTTTCACACACACACCACCCCCCTCAACTTTTTTTTTTCCCAATTAGGGATGACCCTTATTCACAAACTGACTGAGAATTTTAATCAAATTTATATCATAATCCTCTTTTGTTAATCCTCACATGCTAATTAAAAAGTTCATATAAACTTTAAATAAGCCCTACTTCACTTCTTCAAATATTGTTACATACCTTAAAAACAAGATTCTCAGTTAAGTGGGGCTCACAGGTTGAAAACTAATTACTTAAATTAAAATATTTAAGTGATATTTGTTTATTTGGTTGTTGCACATTTGGGTTTTAATGCTGGTATCTTAAAAACCAAAGGCCAAAAAATTATAATAAACTTTTGTTGAATAATTTTATGAACATATAAAAAGAATTTTCAAATCATAATTTAGAATTATCTTAACTCATGAAATTACAACAATGAAACTTGGTGCAGCTGGTCTGTATGATATTGATATTATTGATAACTCTTGGAGATCATTCCCATGTAAAAAAAATGCCTTTGATCCTTGAAGGTCATGAAAAATAATTGCAAACATATACGGTATACAATTTGACTGTTAGATATACAATGAAATGCTCTCATGAGATCAAAGTAAACAGAAGCGAACAAGATTTACAATAAAATGCTCACATGATATCAAAGTAAATAGAATTAGTTACATAAGTGCCAAATTTCAGCTCACTATTTCTAATAAAGACAGAGAAACCTGTCCTGTGCAGGGTGTTGAAAAAACAAAATTCCTGTTTTAGTTTTATAATTTATATTTGGCAAGCGGCAGACAGTTCCACTGGTTTACACTTCAAGGGTATGGTGAAACAGTTGGTCATGGCAAGGCTAAACTAGTCATAAAACTTGTCACAAGAATCACTTAAAAATTGCATTTGACAACCAGCATATGTATTATGAATGTTTTATTTGTAATGAGTATTGACTTTCAGTTGCGATTTATCTGGTGTCAACATGTTTTAATCAGAGAAAAATAATCTTACAGTACATACAGTATGGTATGATACAGTGGGAGCATTTATCCCTGTCTAGGTCTAGGGAAAAGTAGGCAGTTCAACAGGAAACATCACAGGCTGGGGCATTTCCTGAACTATTGGAATGCAGGGAAGGTGATGCAAAAATATTACTAATAAGGACTCAAGGATATTCCCCGGGAAACCGGAACATCTGTTCACTGTACAAAAAGGCCACATGAAAAGTGAAAATGAAAAGGTGTTGGTTGAGTATTTGTAATTTGTACTTAGTAGGCTGTTGACTAGTACTAGTCACTAGTACTACTAACTAGTGGTAGTAGGCTGTTGACTAGTATAGGCTATAGGCTATAGCCACTATAGTCTATGGTTAGGCTAGAGTCTCTGCCTAGCAGACACTGAGGCGGGTCAGTCGCTGTCAGTGTGAGTGACTGACCGAGAATCTGATTATTAATATTTTATTAGTAGTGATTAGATTCAGTATGTACCATAGAAAAAAAAATAAAAATTGACACAAAATGTGTAAATTAGACTCAATTTAAATATATTTACTTTATATTAAGCGTTTGCTAATTTATCATTACTATATCACACATATACATACGCCCTATTATTTTTCATATGATACTTTTTGGAGTTAATAAAGATTTAAAACTTTAATGACAGTTCAGCTGAAACTGAAAGAAATGAATGCAGCTTTTGGCAGTGTTATTGGCGTCGATTTCAGATTAGTTTCATTACAATGTCTTATGAATGTTTTGTAATGCACGGAAAGTATAAAAAAGTAGAATGCAATAATAATTTGCGAATAAATTTAAAAAGGTGCATAAGTTTCAGTTAATTTATAGACAGTTAATGTTATGAATAAGAATAAAAATAAAATAAGCCTACTATTAAATATTAAAATAAAATGGAATCGTTTAAACTCCAAAATTTCAAGAATTAATTGAATTACTGAATGTTTGAAATAGTATTTCATGTTAAATAAAACAATTAATATTCATGAATATAATATAAATTATAGTAGTAGTTAGGCGAGTTAGGCTACTCACTGACACTGAGTAAGAGTAGGTTAACATTTGACTTTTGTAACTGACACTATTAGTATTAGTAACTATCTTTTTAACATTTATATCTCATAGAATTGTTTTTGAAAATTTAATATATTAGGAAGAAACCTATTATTACGTGATATTAATATTACTGTTAGCCTAGTGGCCTACTAATATGATAGGCCAACGATTCCTAAAATATGCGGCGCCTGGTGTGCTTCAGAAAATGACATGATTCTTAATTTTATTTCGTTTTCAATTTATTGTGCTAGGAGGGGACTGTTGCAAACCATTGAATAACTTTGTAAGCCTCTACGAGTCAAAGTCAAATGGCGACTTGTGATCTTAAATATAAGAGGCTTCATTTATTTTTACCCAATGATAATGCTCTTGATTAAGAAAAAAATTATACATACTCGCAGATTAGGTGTTTGTTAGAATTTGATGAGGGGGTATTTGGAAACCCTGGATACAGCAATGGAACTAATAATCGAAACATTCTGAGAACCGTTGTTATGGGCAGTAGGACAACTCATGCTCGATTAAATTTGTTGGGAGTTTTTAAAGTTACATCCCTTTGGTAAGTGTCTTACTAGATATTTGGAGTGGAGCTGGAGCTCGGAGCAGTAGGGCGCCTTCTGCCCGGAGACGGAGTGGAGCTAGAGCTCAGAAAATTTTTTTACTGCCCCCAGCTCCAAAAATTTTATATTATTATTATTATTATTATTATTTTAAATTGATGCTTTGCTCTTCTATTAGCTATTTTGCCCAACTCTTCTACCAGTTAAGTTGCCCCACTTTTATACCAGCTTTGCTGACCCACTCTTCTTCAGTAATGTTGCCCCCAATGGTCAGCTATGTTACCCCCCCCCCCCGACTCTAAGATATGTTGCCCAACTCTTCTACCAGCTATTACAAAATGGCCACTTAATGCTCAATGACACTCTATGATTTTTATCTCTAAAAGTGTGTGTTAGGTGTTACTATGATTTTTATCTCTAAAAGTGTGTGTTAAGTGTTACTATGATTTTTATCTCTAAAAGTGTGTGTTAAGTGTTACTATGATTTTTATCTCTAAAAGTGTGTGTTAAGTGTTACTATGATTTTTATCCTAAAAGTGTGTGTTAGGTGTTACTATGATTTTTATCTCTAAAAGTGTGTGTTAGGTGTTACTATGATTTTTATCTCTAAAAGTGTGTGTTAAGTGTTACTATGATTTTTATCTCTAAAAGTGTGTGTTAAGTGTTACTATGATTTTTATTCTAAAAGTGTGTGTTAGGTGTTACTATGATTTTTATCTCTAAAAGTGTGTGTTAAGTGTTACTATGATTTTTATCTCTAAAAGTGTGTGTTTAGTGTTACATTGTTCATATGCAAGTCTATGGTGATGGAGATTGTTAGTAGTACAGTATAATGTTGTCTACCGCTATCAATAACCTCTTCGTATATAAGCGTGTAGTGGAAGAAACGTCTAGGCTGTTGAGCGACCTGTAAATGGCATAAAAATCCACGACATTTTACATACATTAAAAATAATATACATAGAACATAGAGACCGTTGAAAATTTAAATAATATTTTTAAACCTATATCTTGTTGACCTCCTCTAATGAACAAAATAGGTTCCCAACACTTTTTTTGTGTGCCATGACCCTATTTTATAGACGCAAAGTGACTCGTGGCCATCATATTAAAAAACAAACAAAATAGAAACAAACAAACAAACCACCTAATACATAAGAGACAGCACATCCAAAAAACAGGTTTAGTCTTGCGGTATTATGCCAACTTTATTAAGACACCGATTAAAGGTGAGCAGGTCTTTAAAATCATCATTTTCTTGTCCACTGTTTCAACGGGAGACACAACAGAAACTACCCGTGCCCCAACTTAGCAATATATTATACTACAGACCTTATCAAATATACCCCACATTATGTATCTTATGATAATTTCCCGAGAAGCTGCGGAGTCTTCAACGCTAGCATTATTCTGCAGGTGGAGTGTGGGCAGTAACCATGATAGCATTGTTGAATGTAAGATGGATTATTAACAATAACTATGACAACTTATTGAATGGCAGCTGTAACTTTGATAATGTCTCTGATAACATTTTAAATAGCAGCTAGAACAGTGACAACAACTAGGATAGAATCTTAAATGACAGCTGTAATTTTGACAATAACTATGATAACATGTTAAATCGCAGCTGCAATTTTAACAATAACTAGGGTGACATGTTTAATAGTGGCAGCTGTAATTTCGACAATAACTAGGATAAAATACGAATACACAGAAAGCTTTTTAGTTTTTAAAATGATCCTTATTATTTTATTGCTGTCCTTTTTAGTTCTGATCTTTTTCTTCTCATGAGACAAGTGCGCGTCCAGCGTTGGGGCATTCATCGTCAGAATGATCTAAGGCGAAGTCATGTTATTTCTGGCTCTGGGGCTAGCTGACCTAGAGGCAGGCTGACCTCAGACTGTGGTGACAAGGTTTCAATTTACTCAATCATTATAGCTAATGCATTTTTTGTTTGTTTTGCAAATGACTTTTGTTTTTATGACGATTAAAAGATACAATGTGTTCCAGCTCTCAAAAAAGGAAAATGTAAAGAAACTAAAAGAAAGATTATTTAGTCATTGGTTTGTAAAGATTGTTTTAGCCGCCCGGGGGTGGTAATTTAGTTTTTGGCCCTATTCCCTTCTATACAGTTAGTCAGAGAAAAGCCTTCTGAAGACAAAACACAACAACAAAAAAACATAAAGAAAAAACAAGTGAAAATGTCGTAGTAATTATATTACATCTACACTCATATTTTAGCTTATGGTTTTTATTCCAGTCGTATTTTTTTAAAATTCACCCCTACGTTATTATTATTATCTATATATATAATTCGCTAGCAAAGGTCAAACACCACGCAGGCTATTTATAGATACGCCAGATTGTGGCTCAATAATGAGTTCAGTAGCGCGTAAAATATAATGCCCGATAAATACGCTAAATGATTGATATGTTTTTTGAAATAACGCAATTGCGTTTGGTGCGTAATGTTTTCTTTTCGGAAATGAAATCGTCTCAATTTAAGTATTGTGTAAAAAATATTCGGTTTAAATTTAAAAGTGGTTGGGACATGAGAATATTATTACAGTTTGGACAACTGCTTAAAATCGTTCCTTAGTTGATACTTTAAATGTATTTGTAATTTATAATAATAAAACTTAAAGTTACTTTGTTTTTGTCTGGTTTTAGCGCCCTCTCCTATATTTGTTCTGTTTTAGGTAGGATATGTATATTGATATTATGTAAATTTAATTTATAATTACTTAAATGTGTTTGGTTTGTTTGTACTGATGAAGGCATGTGCCGAAACGTTTAATTGTGTATAATGTATAATTATTATTAAAGCGTAACTTATATTGTTCTATTGACACAATTTGTTCGTGTCTTATTAATCCTTTGTTAGGCACTGTTTAAACGAGCCATAACTTAAAACAAGAGATTAATTTCTCACAAGAGAAGCCAGTGCGTAACAACAGGTCTCAATTTGCTCGCCATGGCATCCCAAGAGAATTAATTAGTGAAAACGGACCCCAGTTTTTTTCGTGAAGAGTTTATCAACTTCTCAAAACAGTGGGGCTTTATTCACATCACTTAGTCCCAGATACCCAGAGTTCAATGGCATGGGTGAAAGAGAAATACTGACAGAAAAGACTCTTTTCAAGAAAGCTCAAGCGTCGGGCCAAGATCCATATATTGCCCTGTTGCAGTTTAGAAATGTTCCATGCCCTGATGAACCTTCACCTGCACGGCAACTCATGGGCAGACGCCTGAAATCAACTCGTCCAGCTACTTTGTCCTACCTTAAGCCTAAAGTTCCAGACCCAAAAGAAATGGCCAACATCTGGAATAGATGAAAAAAAAACGATCAAGGAAGATATTACAAAAAAAAAAAAAAAAAAAAACAAAAAAAAAAAACAAAACAAAAAAAAAAAAAAAAAAAAACAACAAAAATAAACAGGCAAACTGATGGGCCGTACACAGATTCCCCGGGGAGCGTGGGCACCCGGGGGGGGGGGGGGGCTGATGTCCTGTCCGTTCGTTCACCATACAAATACGCTACAGTAAATTAAAACTACATTAAAACATTACTAAACATTTTTTGCCCCCCCCTGGAAAGTTAATCGATTTTTTTGCCCCCCCCCCCTAGAAAGTTTTCTGCGGGCGCCCATGCCTGGTAGCTGTGTTTATATGCAGAATAGACATCGTAGCTCATGGAAGCCAGCAGTAGTTCAGAAGCCTCCACACTTTGTCATACATTGTCAAACATTGTCAATCAAAACACCAGATGGGATGACCTATCTACGAAATCAGAAAATGTTAAAAGAGACATTTGGCGTGCAAAGCAGTGCTCCAGATGTATTCGAACTGGACAGCCCTGATACAACCCATGAACCAAAAGCTACCATCCCATTGGTTGAAAGAGAGACTGTAAAGAATGTGTCGCCACCAAGTGCCACCAATCCCATCCCATCACAAGTGGTAACAACATATGGCAGACAAGTGAAACCACCAATACGCTTTCCTGATACAGACATTTAAAATATACATTGCTATACATTGCAAATTGATATTTGAACCATTTGTGCATAACATTTTAAAAAAAATCATCTATTGATTGCCTTATTAAGAGGAAGATGTGCTGGTAGCAGTGGTCGGAAAATGCGGCTCTTTAGCGACCTGAGTGCGTCTCGGCCAGCCGGCCACAAATCAGTTTTGACTCAAAAAACAAACAAAACAACATGGTTCTTGACAAGTGTTTGAAAAGAAATTTGGCTCACAAAAAAAAAAAATAAATAAAAAATAAAAAAAAATTAACCGCTCTGCTGCCGATTTTTGACTGATGATTTTGCCGACCAAAGTGAAATTATAAGTGACCGAGTGACATTGTTGTGTGTATTGATTGAACCTTGTGACCTGATTGTCCTGTGTTGTTGTCATGTTGTGTGACTGGACGCGACCTGTTCTCACCAAGGCTTGGATCTAAATGTGTGAATATTGGTTGGAGAACCGGAGTGTGTGATCGTTTAATGTGGCGTATAATTAAAAGAATACTAGAGTGGTCAATGAAGGTTAGTTGGTTACACAGACTTGAGATGGTATCTTATTAAACTATCACAGGTCTGCTCTTATTTCTGCCGGATGTAGGCATTTTGGTGCTTCTGTGATTATAATAGCATTGTGCATTCAGATGTGTGGACTGTAGATGTTTAGGGACTAATTCAAAGTTGTGATGTTTTTTTGTTTTTTTTTTATTTTCCTTGGTGCAACGTTGGATTTAAACAAAAAGCAACTCGCATCGTATTGCAGTAAGTACATTTTTTATAAAACTGTATAGAAGTTATTTATTTCCATCAAAGTAGAAATAAAAAAAAATGCAATTTTAGTATAAAGCAGTCAATTCGCGCCACGACGTCATTTATGCGCTATTTATCTGAATAGGTTTAGGTTTCAGGTTAGTAGAGTTTGGGTTACGCCTAGGGATAGGTTTAAGGAAAGGGTGATCTTTTACGGGTCTCGGCAACAAAGATAGAAGCTGTGGCGCGGATTGTCTGATTCTAGTTACTCGTCTTTTCATCTTCTAAAAAAAAAAAGACAGCAAATAGTGGCGTAGCTAGGGTTAGCGACGCCCCGGGGGGAGGATCTTCAGTTTTTACCCTTCTAAAAAAACAACTCCGCAGTTGGCTGACAGTGCCACCCCTTTCTCCACCCCCACCCCACACCCCCCTCCCGCAACCTTTCCTACGCCACTGACACCAACGTATCTGCTTCAACTAAAACAGAGGTGACCACAGAAGTTTACGTTTTACAAGTTGTTATTAAAAAGAATGTTATCGCATATGACGCTTGCTATTGTTTTTTTAGATCAAGGCACGTTTTTAGATGACGATGTTACATCACAACAGAGACCTTGGTTTTTTTTTACTAAGCCTGAGCTGCTACATCAAAAGTAAATACATTGCCACTTCCAGACCTTTCTTCTGTGAACTTGTTACTTGGGGTACCGTTAAATTAAAAGACCTCGACCTTTATTTCAAACCAGCCATTGTATTCGACTCACAAATCGTAAATATTTAATCTAACACCCCCCCCCCCCCACCCCCTTTCGAACCTGATACCAATCACTGAGTGATATATATATATAAAGTTTTTTTTGTGTGGAAAAAGTGGGGGGAGGGGGGTGGGGCGCTGTCAACTGGGCTGCCAGGAGTCATTTACTTAGAGTGGCCTGTCTGGTTTTTTTCTTCTGTTTTTTTTTTTTACATTGTATCGATTTGTGTGTCCAGACCAATCGGAGAGACCTTTCCTGGTAAGATCAAGATATGAACGGACAAGCTGTTGTGTAGCTGAACAAAAAGAATAGATTCACTGAAGAAACAGAAGAAAAATCACAAAAGCCAAATGCACTGTAAAATATTTTGTTGAGATTTACAAAATACCGAGGTACTCATACGAGAAATCAGGGACGTGCTGGCCTACCACGACGCGACGAGCATTCGTCATGGGCCTTTTTGGGCAGTTATTACAATCTCCGTGTGCGGGGGGGGGGGGGGGGGGTTATAGAGGCCTCCGGGCCTTTCTTACTACACCGTTCGTCACGGGTTTCCGTGTGCCAGCACTTCCCTGCGAGAAACTTCCCGCTTTTAAAACACGGATTGACGTATACGACTTGTGCTTGCACATCCGAATGGAAGGTAACTGTACTGTTAACATCCGTTGAAGTAAGACTGGAACTCCGACTATGAGGAATTCACTATTTCGTTCCTGAATAATCTCTTATATATATTTTGCTTCTGGTGTGTCCTGCTTCCTTTTCGAAACCGCCTTGCCCCTCAACTCCACATGTTTCATAATAATATTAATAGTGGTTGAGTGAAAAAGGGCTGTCATTGATGACATGTAAATTATGGAGGAAAAAAAAAAGATTCTTTAGAGGGAGGCGACTATTATATTAATCAATAAAGAGCCAAGGGTATGGTGGGACTATCTGTAGGCCTGTTGTTTAAAGGCCGGCAGGTAGGGTGTATGATAGTCTGTAGGCCTATTTCTCAAAATACTCAGACAGGAATAAAAATATTAAAAAAAACTGCACTCGGTTTTAAGCTCTATTTATTATTCTTCGTCCTTCGCACGCGAAAAATGACCAAGTCAGTTTCTGACCTGGTTAGTAGCCTTGACTTGAGCTTATTTTGTTTAAAGAGGAGAGTTGCTCGATTCGTCAGCCACACTCTCTCGTCCTTGCCCATTTGGTGCAATGGCAAGGCTTAGTCAAGACGACTGGACACAGACCAGGATGCAGTAGCTGACCAGCAGTGTTTCTTATGTGTTTTACTGCGCTGTTTGTGCGTTCTGCGCTGCAGGAGTTTTCGGAATTGTTCATTGTGCCAATGGCATAGCGCCCCTGGAGGTTTGATTTGCCGTAGATGGACAAAAAAAAGGAGGGGGGGGGGGCTGGTGATTTTTTGCCGGGGATCGAACTAGCTTGGGAGTGACTCAGTTTAGACCAGTCGGCCACCCGAATAATTGAATAATTATAAGTAATCCTTTCCAACGGAGCACAAAGTTACGTCCTCGACAACCAGATGATCTTAACTGCCAGAGAGAAGAGAGAGAAAAAGGGAGAGGGAGAGAGAGAGAGGGAGGGGAGAGAGGGAGGGAGAGTGAGAGAGAGAGAGAGAGAGAATGCTAGATGAATAGAGAGCAGCGACAGAGGAAGGACGAACAAACGAGTGATGAAATATTAAGCAAGAAATTAAAAATCAAATGACACAAAAAAAAAAAAAAAAAAAAAAAAAAAAAAAAAAACACAAAAAACCAAAATAAAAAAAAA
>CAXITT010000118.1:434076-470027 GCA_964033795.1 Lymnaea stagnalis
TATATATATATATATATGTATATATATATATATATATGTATATATATATATATATGTATATATATATCTATATATATATATATAAATATATAAATTTATATATACATATATATATATATATGTATATACCTCTGTCTAATTCTCAGCTTGTGATGCTTTGTAAGCTAGTGAGGAAAAAAAATAACTGTTTTGGGCCCTATGACACTGTTGTAAGAGTTGTCATTATGTATGACAAGGCCATGTCATGTCGTTTCAACCTGCTGGTTCCAGCGTGATGGAAATCATCTTTTCTTTAAAAAAAAATCATTTCAAGTCGTTTAGGCGGGAGTCATTCGTGTATGGCGGGTATTGGTGGTGGTGGGGCGGAGGTGGGGAGGGTGGCGGTCAGAAGGCTGGATTGATTCATCTGTTCGCTCTATAACTTTTTGGATAACTTAGCAGCTTCAACCGATGTGTCCCTTTTTTTTTTCGAAAGTCTGGAAAGGTGTCTCGCAAGATTTTGATGGTGGTCATGTAAAAAAAGAAAAAACTTCGTTAAAAACACCTTTTGCGGGCACTTTTACAGCATTTTTAAAACTCAAATAAATTATAATGTCAAAAAGTCCCTTAAAACTCATCTGTTTAGGACCTGTGATGCACCCTCCTTTTCCTACCTCATTTTCTTTTTCGGGTTGTTTCTGAAGTATAGGCCAAAACGTGTCAAAGTGTCCTCGTTTTATAGCCATTTTCATTGTTTCTTTAGTATAGTAGTTACTATCCTAGTGTCTCATTATTATTTTACTTAGTTTACATGTTTTTAATAATTGTAAAGCGCTTAGAGCTTTATGGTAAGCGCATAATAAAAATGCCTAAATAAATAAATAAATCGTATATGATCTTTAAAAAAAAACAACCTTTTTTCTGCTGGCAGCATCTCACCACCACATCCATATAAGGCAGTAATGTAATTACAAGTAATACTTCTTGAAAAAGAAATATGTATAAACGTTTAAATTCATATTTTAGATTTTTTATTTTTTTGTATCCCTAAAATAGATATTTAACTTCTATTAGAAAAAACATCAAGCCTAAACGAAATGAAAGATATAACGATTGCAATGTAATCATTGACATGAATGTCCTCATCAAAAATGAATGGAATTGACAGCGGCCACCCGGTACTTTCCCCAAGAGCCCGTTTACATTCCAGCATTTGAACGACTGTTTCGTTAAGTCATCTATCACCTTCAGACTGACCATTGGTAGACAGAACTCATTTATATCACACAGGTCGAGACAGACGGCTCAACGGTTTTTTTTTTTGGGTCGGGTTTTGAGAGTACGAAGATTGCTTGTATACTCTCAAGGACGAAACTTTTAGAGAGACGGTCTGGTTTTGAGAGTAGGAAGATTAAAGTCAGCTTCGGTACTCTCAAGGGCAAAACGTTTAGAGAGATGGTCGGGTTTTGATAGGTTCGGTACTCTCAAGGGAAAAAAAACGTGAAAGAACTGGAGAGTAGCAAAAACAGAATTCAATGGATGAGATGAGATGTAAGACAATTATTTTGATTCTCGGGCACAGCTGAGACGTTGTCGGAATTGTACGGACGAGAATCAGCTACACAATTTTAGATCGACTATATGGTCTTAAGAGCGCCCACATCATCTGTGATTTTTGTGTGGTCAGAATTGATTCTATCAAGTTACACTTTGACAATAGATTATATTCTCCGTTATAAATCTGACAACGAAATGAACCCAAAAACCTCTCTGTTAATCTTGATGCTGGAGCTTTTAATCACAGGCCTTTCTTTGAAGACAGACGAGTACTGGCCATAGACAGCCTGCTTAAGACATGTGGGCTGCCCCACTGTTAGAAGATCGGCATTCATTGGTGGATCTAAAAATATCAACAATGACAGGAAGAAAAAGAAGTGTTTTTTTCCCCAGAAGTAATAATAAAAGAAGAATAATAGTCAATCGCCTGATAAAAAGGACCAAAAAAAAAAAGGATTTGAGTTGGCAAGTGAACTTTGTATGCAGATTTATCACCAACATTCTAAATCAGAACATTTTGGGAGAATGTTCTTAAACGCTACACCTGATCTGATGTCACTGTAGGAGCAACGATTGCACTTAGATTTCGAATGTTGTATTCATTTGCTCAATGTCAACTTTTGAGACGAATCAAGATTTTTATATATCTATATATATATATATATATCATACGTTTGTATATATGGTATACAAGTTTAAAGAGAAATACGGGGCCCATAATTGGGTGACTCATTTATATAATGACAATAATAATCAGAAAATGTTTATTTTTACTTTTAAATAAATTGATTTAAAATATATATATATTTTTATTTACGTCTGGAAGATTTTTATTTCCAAATTTATTGGTCGTCAAATTACGATCATCTGCCACGAGCTTTGATTGCTGGTGCTTTTCTGTTAATTTTTGCATTTTCCCTTGTATCAATCAATAAATAACGGTTGAACGTGTATTGTTTTGAAAATTAATTATATTCCATCTCAAAAAAACCTTTCTATTCATTTGGTCACAAACTTAACTTTGATTTCACGCCAGTTAGGAATATTTCTATCAGCTTACAACATCGAAATAATTTTGAAAAATCAGGTTTCCTAAACAAGCCAAAAACAACCAGGCAGAAGTCCCAAAGGCACTGGACTAAGCTTAAGTGTGAGGAACATAAATTAGAAGTATGCCCCCCCCCCCCACCCACGTGTTAATGTAAGGTGAAGTTACAAAGAAAGTAAGCCCTTATGTTTTCTGTTTTCATTTATGTCACATCTGAACTGTCACATTCAGGTTATTGCTGTATGGTTTTCTAAAATTATCATATTTATTTTCATTTATAATTAGGAATACTTACAAGTACGCGCCAAAAGTAAAATGTTCAGAATTTGGGTTTCGATTTTCGTAAATTGAAACGAAATGCACATGCCGTGTTTTTTATGAATCCCGTTTCTCGTATTGTATGATAACTTTATTATGGGCGCCTCGGTGTTACACAGAGACATTCGCTTATTTTTGATAGACATATTCATAGTCTGAAATACAAGTTTTGAAAATTATTTCAGATTATGCGGGAGGTAGTATGGTTCATATCTCCTTAGTTGCTTCCACACTTGAATAAGGGGATTGTGCTACTGTAGTTGATCTCTACCCTTATCGGTCCATATCTTACTTTCCTGCTACAGTTGGCAAATCTAATAGGTAATGTTATACACATCTCTCCAATCCAATCCAACCCCCCCCCCCACCCTCACTTAAATCTTCCTAGGACTTTCTTTGAAACCTCCGTCCTGGTGTTGGGCGGCAGTGCATGGCTGTGTGTCGTTTGATGTGCGCCCTGAACAATGTCATCCTACCTTATCGGTCCATATCTTACTTTCCTGCTACAGTTGGCAAATCTAATAGGTAATGTTATACACAGCTCCCCAATCCAATCCAACCCCCCCCCCCACCCTCACTTAAATCTTCCGAGGACTTTCTTTGAAACCTCCGTCCTGGTGTTGGGCGGCAGTGCATGGCTGTGTGTCGTTTGATGTGCGCCCTGAACAATGTCATCCTTGGTCACGTGTCCACTTCATAAATAAGACTTCTCTCTCCCTCTTACACGGTCCAGGTGGCTCATTCGAACTTATCGTTTGTAAGGAAGAAATGTCATAATAAATTAGTTTATGGGCGATACATTCTGTTTCCATTGTTACTTATTTTTGTTGTTGTTGATATCTTTGTTAGATTTTCATTTCTACTGTTGGCTGAGAAAGGCTTTATGCCGAAACGTCCTTGTTTTTTGGTCCTTTTATCTTATTTCAAGCTTCCAAATACCTCGTTTCGCTATTTCATTGATATCTCCCAGTTGGATATGTCTGGTCCTGATAAAACATTACACGAACAGAGAGGAAACAGACCGTATTCTTGGGGAATTAAAGGTTCCTTTAATAGTACACATTAGATCTCTCTTGCAGTGTTGCCAACTCAAAAACAACAACAACAACAAAACAACAAAAACACTAAAATTGTCGGACAAAGTTGTGTGTGTATGTGTGTGTGTGTGTGGGGGGGGGGGATCAGTCTTTAATGTATAATTCCAATAGTTGGAATAAAAATCTCCTCTAAAAAAATGGTTTGTTTACATCAAGTTCCATGAATAGTTGGCAACAGTTGACATGACCGAGTACACATAATGATTCTTTTTTTTTTGTTTTACATTTCCGAAGCAAATTTGAAATGTAAAAATATAACGTCACTCTTCAGTTTATTTTATATGGCATCGAAAAAGTAATTGGAAGTAATGATCGATACATCGATAAAGAAATAAAGAAATTCACTTCTTGGTGACCCAGGTTCAAACCTGATGTGGTGGAGAGGTGTTCAATCAAGTTTTTTATTTTTATTTTTTTACAAATATGGAACAAGTGGTCTCGATACACAATGCTTGTAATTCAAAATAAAAATTATGAAACCTAAAAATATGAAGTGGCCAGATGTTACCGGCAAAGTAATTAAGCACTGGCTCGTACAGGTAGGCTCTCTCGACCTGAAAATGCCCAACCCACCCCCCCCCCCCCCCAAAAAAAAACAACCAAAAAACACTGGCGCTCTAAGAGACTAAGTGTCAGGCCTACACAAGCACATCGCATGACGTAATATGTTCACATATGAACATATTAATGTTCACAAATGAACATATTACGGCGTGAAACCTGTAACGCCCAGAGTAAGAAGAGGGGCGGGGTCACGGGGGTGTTTGGAGCACTGGACGCGGTCACACACGGTTGTCTACGGCTTTCCATCGTCGCCTGATCGAGGTCGAAATGCACCTTCGTGTGTAAACCTGGGGGGTTTCCTAGAGATATTTAAGTGGAGCCCTGGGCTCGCTGCTGGGTGTTACATTGTGGCATGGTGTCAGAGGCATAGCGAGGGGGGGCAGGGGGGACACATGTCCCCGGGTGCCAGCTAGTTAGGGGCGCCAAAATGTGCTTTGATATTATTTGATGAAAATAATGGGTTTGAGAGTTGAAAAAAAGAAAAAGGGGCGCTTTAAATTTGATCTTGTCCCCGGGTGCGAATCTTGTCCCCGGGCGCCAAACACCCTCGCTACGCTTCTGCATGGTGTTAGCAATTTAAGTGACACCCTGCTACATTTATGTATGTCAACTAATCTAAATCTGTGTCCTTGATTTAATGTCAATGAAATAAATCTGTGTCCTTCATTTATGCATGACAATGATCTGAATCTGTGTCCTTCATTTATGTATCCCAGTGACCTAAGTGATTAGTTAAATATGTCATTTTTAAAAGAAGGTCTTCCTCGGCCATTGTTGCCTAGAATGGAAAGCCTCTGCTTAGAACATTGATTTGTCGTTCTACCCTGCTACATTTATGTATGTCAACTAATCTAAATCTGTGTCCTTGATTTAATGTCAATGAAATAAATCTGTGTCCTTCATTTATGCATGACAATGATCTGAATCTGTGTCCTTCATTTATGTATCCCAGTGACCTAAGTGATTAGTTAAATATGTCATTTTTAAAAGAAGGTCTTCCTCGGCCATTGTTGGCTAGAATGGAAAGCCTCTGCTTAGAACATTGATTTGTCGTTCTAAATTTGAATGAGGGATCTGTTCTAGTCTCTCATTCCAACAACAAAAGAAGGTAGAGCAGTTCACTGTGGAAATCACGGGGCCATGAGGCAGACAAAAGAATGAACTCCTGCTCATCGTTTTCATTCCATTGATCTGTTTTTAAAAAAAATAATTCAACAGAGTTTATTTTAAAAAAAGTATACATCTTTCCTTTTTTTTTAAAGCAATAAATTGAGTTAACCAAGAAAATAATAATAATAATAATAATAATAATAATAATGAAAAGAAAATAATAAAAGTTTTCTTAAATTTTATCATTTTAATTTTTTTTCATAAACGTGGCTGAACATATCAATTTGTTGCGCTCGCGGTAAAATGTTGATGGCAATGGTGTATTATTTAGAAATTCTTCATATCTATAGATATAAATTACATTTTACGCAATATTGTAACCCTATGGAAACAGTGCCATTTTTTTTTTAAAATAAATAAAATTAAACCCTTTTAAACAGCAGACCCTAAATTCGTTTTATTGAGCGGGAGTATAAAACAGCAAGGAGCTACACGTGACATGAGTCCAGTGACGTACAACGAGGTGCAAGGGGGGGGGGGGCGGCCCACCACGGGTGGTCATTTTTTTTTTTTTTATATGGTCGGGATGCATTTTTCGACCAACTGCGAAGGTTGTTTTTTTTCCCTCACCTAAAAAAGTTTGACCAACCCCGCGCTGCACTAACCCTAGCCACGCCACTGCATGAGTGTAAAATAAAAGTCCATGTTTGGTACATATAAACTCTGCAAGAGATCGTGTTCCGCTGCCGCGTTTCAACGTTCGGGGAACTTGGTCAAAATGAACACAAAATAAAAATGTATTTAAAAAAAATAATTGAAACCACGTAAATGTCAAGTGGAATAAAAAATGGGGTCAGGAAATGATCGCTCACCGAATTTTATTCCATTGAGTGCGCTTTCAAATATGACATAGTTTTTGGCGTTCTGAAGCCATTTATTCTCTTGGATGGGATCCTTCCGCGATATCACCAAATACGATAGCTGTCGTTACGTCAGTATAAAAGAGTGCAGGGTTCGGTCATTGGTATTAAAAAAAAAGTTATAGAGCTGTGCTGTAACAATTTTGGGCCATAACATTAAAATACAACAACCCAATGTCATTTTTGTTTTAATATCCACCCACGCCCAACGCACCCACCTCTGAAGATAAGAATAATCAAAGGGCGGAGACGTCAATCTCTTTAGTCGCTCCTCCCAACTTGCTGAGGGAAACAATAAATTTAGTCATGAGTTTCTTCCGTGGACATTTTCAAATCAGTATTGGTAGAAAACTTGACAGCACCGCCCCTGAAACTGGATTCAAAGCCCGATAGAAACAATTCTACGTGTTTACTTGAAAAACAAAACTATATATATATATAAATATATCTTGTTTTTTAAAGTTAAAACACAAATACTCAAGACTGTAAGTCGCAATAACTACGATGCAAGATAAAACACAAGATTAACAGTCGTGTTGACAGACTTAACCAGGTCTGTGCGGAGACTATTCAAAAAGTCTTGGGAAAGAGCTTGACATTGTGTATGGTACTTGAGTCTCCCATCTAAACGAGGCTAATTGGAGATTTTCTTACTTGTCTTACGTTGTCCCCTTTCTGTCACCAACACAAAAAAAAAAAAAAAAAAAAAGATCTGAATGGTTCGTTACATTGTTACTGGAACTCTGAAAGCCATTGAACTATCTGCCCCAAAAAACAGCACAAAGAGAAGGAAATCCTACCACAGAAAAGGGTTTCAAAAAAAAAACCCAGGTCGATTGTGCAACCGAATTGCTATTTTTGGTTATACAGGAAAAACTCCGTCTCGCGACCTCCTCTTAAACGACTTCCTCCAACATACGACCGGAAAAAAAAATTCACCGATGTTTCGTACTATATAAAAGACCTGTCTTAAGCGAATCCCTCTAAAACGCGACCGTCAAATAATTCAATTTTTCGACCAAGCACCTGAAAAAACGTCAGACTCCAAAGCAATGCCCCATTTGTGATCTTGAAGAAAACAGCTTCGTTTACAACTTTTAACAGCAGACGATGCACTAAAGCAGTTAGGAAGTGATGCAGGGTGTTGAAACTTGAAGCTGCCATCCAGTGTGACGAATGGCCTGCAGAAGTTGTCCCACTGGAGGGAGCCATGGTGAGAATCTTTGCTGGGAGCACCTTTCAGGGGGTTTGCCTCGGGTGATGATACTCCCGAGACCACTTGCTTCACTGTTACTAGCGACAGTCAGGCTTCTTCTTCCAAGTCCATAACCAGCTCAGTGAAACTGAGAATAAGAAAGATGAAGAACCACCTATCAACTTCTCCACCGACTGCCTTGAAATACTCCAAGGAGCTGACCGGAATGGCCCTGAGCATACTTAAAGAACATGCAGGGGTGGGGGGGGGGATCATGCAAACAAACAGAAATAACAGCTTACTTAAAAAAACAAAACAAAAACTATTCAATGATGGACTAAAAATAGTTGCAACAATATTAATGCGCTTATATTATCCATAAATAGTTCTAACTCTAAGCATTTACTCAGCACTTAAACAAGCTTTAAAACAACTGCCATACCAGCATTGATTCTTTTTATTTTTGGAACTGAGGAACAGGAAGATAGTGACTGTATTGGCTGTCAGACAGAATTTAATCTATATTTATGAACGGACGATGGTAGATATTGCGTATACTCAAGGATACGTGTATTTTTTTTACTTGTTTACTTAATTTTCTAAATGTCGTTTTTCGAAAATGTCCAACCTCTTTTTTATGACCCCTTCAATTTACGACCTCGTTTTAATGGCAATTTAAAGGTCCTAAAATGAAGGTTTTACTGTATACACCAAATTAATAATGAGTCCTCGTTATGATACGGTCTAAAATCTTAATGTGAATTTTTAAAATATCACTTATTTCATTAGGCATTTGTTAAAAAAGGCATTGTTTAAAATTAAAAAAAAAAAAATCTAAAAAAAAAAAAAAAAAAATAAAAAAAAAAAAAAGAAAAAAAAAAACGGCCCCCATCCTTTATTTTAATGAAGGGGCCAGTGTTTTTTTTCGTATCCCCCCCCCCCCCCCAGAGCAGAGCTCAAAGGTTGATCAATAATTATCGTATTAAGTTCATTTTTAATTGAATGATGCCATGTTCTCGCCCGACCTTTCTAGTTCATGTTCATTAAGCTCCCCAGGTGTCAGAGAAGCGTTGTGCTTTATAAATAGATGCCATGACCATGGCGCATTTATACATACGGGTATTGGATTACACTTCTTTGATGATAAATGACGTAGAGCCTGGATTGTTTTTTTTTTAAGAAATGAAATATGGATAATAAATATCCAATAAAGTGACACATTTGTTTTTGTTGTTTTGTTTTTGGTTTATTATACACAATGTTTTTTTGAAACAAAAGAAAATGCATCTTGCATTAAGGACATGTCAAAGTGACCCAGTCGACACAAGAATGATTTTTACATTTTTTTAAATACCAGACAGGTGACGCACACTATAATGAAAGTTTTGATATATATTCCCTACCTGCCAGATGGCGACATGGAACGAACAGTGGTTCTAAAACTGCTTGCACACCAAGATTAATTTCTTTTAACACCCCCCCCCCCACATACTCACAAATAAAAAGAAATCAACAAAACAAGACAACACAATCAATTCGCTTTTAAGCGGGAGACCTTCTGGGACATAAGAATTTAATATTCTTGCAGCACGAAAACTTTGGGTCGCAACAAAACTTCGTTTCTGGACACACATCTAGGATGCGTCATCAACACCCTGAAAAAAAAATCACTGAAATTCGGGTCCAAACCTTCAGAATACCCGGAAAGAACTTGAACTGTTGTCCACAAGCTAGTCCGAACCTCAAGAATACCTAAAAATAACTTCAGTTGTTTTCCACAAGCTAGTCGAAACCTCAAGAATACCTAAAAATTACTTCATTAGTTGACCAGAAGCTAGTCCAAACCTCAAGAATACCTAAAAATAACTTTATTAGTTGACCAGAAGCTAGTCCAAACCTTCAGAATACCTAAAAATAACTTTATTAGTTGACCACAAGCTAGTCGAAACCTCAAGAATACCTAAAAATTACTTCATTAGTTGACCAGAAGCTAGTCCAAACCTCAAGAATACCTAAAAATAACTTTATTAGTTGACCAGAAGCTAATCCAAACCTCAAGAATACCTAAAAATAACTTCATGAGTTGACCAGAAGCTAGTCCAAACCTCAAGAATACCTAAAAATAACTTCATGAGTTGACCAGAAGCTAATCCAAACCTCAAGAATACCTAAAAATAACTTCATTAGTTGACCAGAAGCTAGTCCAAACCTCAAGAATACCTAAAAATAACTTTATTAGTTGACCAGAAGCTAATCCAAACCTCAAGAATACCTAAAAATAACTTCATGAGTTGACCAGAAGCTAGTCCAAACCTCAAGAATACCTAAAAATAACTTCATGAGTTGACCAGAAGCTAATCCAAACCTCAAGAATACCTAAAAATAACTTCATTAGTTGACCAGAAGCTAGTCCAAACCTCAAGAATACCTAAAAATAACTTCATGAGTTGACCAGAAGCTAATCCAAACCTCAAGAATACCTAAAAATAACTTCATTAGTTGACCAGAAGCTAGTCCAAACCTCAAGAATACCTAAAAATAACTTCATGAGTTGACCAGAAGCTAATCCAAACCTCAAGAATACCTCGAGAGAACTTTCTTAGTTGTCCAGAAGCTAATAAAACCTGTTTGGATTTCAGCTGCAAAAATGTCGTCTTCTGTTTTTTTGGTAACGTGATATTTATTTGATCCAATGACTGCAAGCCGTTTATTGTATTTCTTTAGGAAATAATAACATTACACCATCAACAGATTGCTTCATTACATTTATTGACATTAGCGTTGATGGTTAATCGTCTGCCTGTCCTATAGTGTTTGAGCCGATCTGGTCAATAGTGCGTCTTGCCTGTGGAAATACAAGTGAAGTCTGAAATGTTAAGATGTTATTAAAAAAACAACAACGTTGTAATCATCTAGAAATAAGAGTGTTACTAAGATTACATTCTTATAAAATAGATATAATTTCTTTCATACTTTCTTTTTTCCCTTCTTACTTTGTTACTTTTTTAACCTTCTTAATTTCTTTATTTTTCTTCCTTCCTGCCTCCCTCCTTCACTCACTCACTCACTCTCACACACACACACACACACACCCATTCACTCACTAACTCACTCACACACACACTCACACACACCACCCATTCACTCACTAACTCAACTCACTCACTCACTTTCTTTTTTTTTTTTTTCTTTCTTTTTTTTTTTTTTTCTTTTCTTTCTTTTTTCTTTCTGTCTTTTTCTTTCTTTCCTTCTTTCTTTCCTTCTTTCTTTCTTTCTTTCTTTCTTTCTTTCTTTCTTTCTTTCTTTCTTTCTTTCTTTCTTTCTTTCTTTCTTTCTTTCTTTCTTTTTCTGTCTTTTTCTTTCTTTCTTTCTTTCTTTCTTTTTCTTTCTTTCCTTCTTTCTTTCTTTCTTTCTTTCTTTCTTTCTTTCTTTTTCTGTCTTTTTCTTTCCTTCTTTCTTTCTTTCTTTCTTTCTTTCTTTCTTTCTTTCTTTCTTTTTCTGTCTTTTCTTTCTTTCTTTCTTTCTTTCTTTCTTTCTTTCTTTCTTTCTTTCTTTCTTTCTTTCTTTCTTTTTCTTTCTTTCTTTCTTTCTTTCTTTCTTTTTCTTTCATTCTTTCTTTCTTTTTCTTTCTTTCCTTCTTTCTTTCTTTCTTTCTTTCTTTCTTTCTTTTTCTTTCTTTCCTTCTTTCTTTCTTTTTTCTTTCTTTCTTTCTTTCTTTCTTTTTCTTTCTTTCTTTCTTTCTTTCTTTCTTTCTTTCTTTCTTTCTTTCTTTCTTTCTTTTCTTTCTTTCTTTCTTTCTTTCTTTCTTTCTTTCTTTCTTTCTTTCCTTTTCTTTCTTTCTTTCTTTCCTTTTCTTTCTTACTTTCTTTCTTTCTTTTTCTTTCTTTCCTTTTCTATCTTTCTTTTTCTTTCTTTCTTTATTTATTTTGCTTTCTTGTTTCTTTTTTTTCTTTCTATTTTTCTTACTTTTTTCTTTCTTTTTTCTTTTTTATTTCTTGCATTTTTCTTTTTTTCTCTTCTGTTTCCGTTTTTTTCTTCCTTTTCCGTTTTTTTCCTTTCTTTTTTCTTTCTTGTTTGTTTCTTTTTTCTTTTTCTTTCTTTCTTTCTTTCTTTTTTCCTTTCTTTTTCTTTTTTCTTTCTTTCAATGTGTATGTAGTCTGTGACTCAGCTGAACGTCCGATCAATATGGATGTAAAAAAATCAAGGTAAACATTCAGGATACGCAAAACAAAGATACACAAAGACAAAGATAAGCCAAAATAAAGATACATAAAGACAAAGATAAGCCAAACCAAAAATACACAAAGACAAAGATAAACCAAAATAAAAAGAAGCCGAAACAAAATAAATCCTGAAAAAACTAGCGCCATTTTTAAATCAAATTTTTTTTACAGACGCCAGCGGTTGAAGCACTATTTGATGAAGCAGCAATTAATCTTTGATCTCTGGTTTCCATGCACTCACATTGCTGACCTATTTGTTTCTACTTGAACGTCTCCTCAAATCCAGTTCTCTCCATTCCCCTCCCTTTCCACAATTGCGTTTAATAAAAATTTAAAAAAATATCGAGTTTGCGTCTGCTGAACAGAAACGAATGATCTGATTGGTGGATGCCGTATTGATCTGATTGGTGGATGCCGTTTTCAAAAGAAAATAAAATGAAAGTATCGTTAACAACGAGCTACCCTTGTATTTGTCAACGACTTCAACACATTCTTGCCAAGAGCGTGTTTATCTATAGGCAGAGTCATATTCTTTTTAAATTTTAAAATTAAACGTGATCTTATTACATTCTTATAAGCATTGACATTGCAAAAGCCGTGTGATGCCTACAAAAATATCTTGGAAATGGTTTTTAAAAAGAAAGAAATAATAATCTAATGTCTCCATTCTTAGATCTAAAGAAGAAAATTGAACAATAGATTTTTGTAAACATTTTCAATTTAAAAAAGAAAAAAAATGATGATGGGGGTCAATTGAATCTAGAAATAATGAGCTGACGTCATTATGTCCTCACAATTTCATCCCATGACTAAAGCCGACATCTATCGACGTCAGCATGATTATTCTTTGGATGAAAACGAGTCGATGCTTTTTTTAAACAACAATAGATAATGCGTGCACTGCGTTGATATATTTGGACAACATTTCAGATTTGATTTTTGTTGTCTGTTACCGAAGTAACTTTACATTGATTAGCCTTGTTTAATTTTTAAAAATAAATATCTATCTATCTATCTATCTATATATCTATATATACATATCTTCTTTTTAAAAATGTAATGCAAAGCTATTGTTGGTTTATACCAAATTTCAGGAGTAAATGTCTAAATAAAGCGATATCCCATTAATGTCTTAATATGAATCAATATATCATGAATGTCTAAAAATGCATCAATATATTTTGAATGTCTAAAAATGCATCAATATATTATGAATGTCTTAAAATAAATCATTGGAATTATGAATGTCGTAAAATGAATCAATAGGCTATATCATGAATGTCTTAAAATGAATCAATGTATCATGAATGTCTTAAAATGAATCAATGTATAATGAATGTCTTAAAATGAATCAATGTTCCGTGAATGTCTTAAAATGAGCAATGTATCATGATTGCTTTTAAATGAATCAATAGGCTATATCATGAATGTCTTAAAATGAATCTATAAGCCATATCATCAATGTCTTAAATTGAATAAATATATCATGAATTTGATTCGTAATGAAATGGCACGGGGTGCGGACGTTCCATTGCTCGATATTTTAAAGTCCCTCAAATCTTTAAAATCAGATTATTAAAGGCAGTGTTCAAAATGCACCATCATGCCTACAGGTTGGCACATATCTGTTCTAGTTATAAAATTGGTAACACAAATCATCGTCGGTATCCAAGATTTTATTAAAATAAAAGCATGTAACATCGACATCTCACAATTAGATTGCAATTTCTTTCGTCCAATGGTAGTAAAAAAAACCATCCACATCCAGATCCAGATCCAGAGATGTAAGCGTTGAAGATGGCAATACTAAAAGCCAATTCTCATCCAAAAGTCAACGATTCGACTGTATCCAGCGTCCCGGGTCTACTTTAACCGACCAAGAACACCGCCATCAGTAGCATGATACTTTTGTTTAATAATTCAAAAGCGATTTTTTTCCCCTGTTCACAAGCTCAAGCGGCGGATGCATTATTTAGCCAGCACTGTAATTATAGACGTTAAACAAAAGATGTGGTTTACGGCGAGCTTCTTGTTAACAGCGTCATGTCATCAGTCAAGAGAGCCGGATTTTTTTTGACCAAATAAAAGAAGCCAAACCAGCCCTTCACTTTAAGTTTTCATAACTAGAGCTGAGGTTGGGAAACAATTTTTTTTTAGTTCTCAAACCAATACATATATGAGAATCTACAGACGGCTTGAAGTTTAGGGACATTTCCGTGACACTATTATCCACAACACGTTGTGTGCGTTCGTTATGTTGTGTGCGTTCATCGTGCTGTTTGCGTTCACCATGCTGTGTTCATTCATCTTGCTGTGTGCGTTCATCATGCTGTGTGCGTTCATCTTGCTGTGTGCGTTCATTGTGTTGTGTTCGTTCGTCTTGTTGTGTGCGTTCATCATGCTGTGTGCGTTCATCATGTGCGTGTGCGTTCATCTTGATGTGTACGTTCTTCACGATGTGTGCATTCACCATGGTGTGTGCGTTCATGATAATGTGTACGTTCATCATGATGTGTGCATGCATCAAGTTGTATTCGTTGATCATGTTGTTTGCGTTCATCATGCTGTGTGCGTCCATCATGCTGTTTGCATTCATCAAGCTGTGTGTGTTCATCGTGTTGTGTTAATTTATCGTGTTGTGTGCGTTCATGGTGTTGTGTGCGTTATTATGCTTTGTGCGTTAATCATGCTTTGTGCGTTCATCATGCCGTGTGTGTTTATTATGCTGTGTTCGTTCATCATGTTGTGTGCGTTCATGGTGTTGTGTTCTTTCATTGTGTTGTGTGCGTTCATCCTGTTGTGTGTGTTTATCGTGCCGCGTGCGTTTCTCTATTACAATGGCCATCTTCTGCTCTTAAGTATCTGCTGCCTTAAGTATCTGCTGCCTTAAGTATCTGCTGCCTTAAGTATCTGCTGCCTTAAGTATATGCTGCCTTAAGTATCTGCTGCCTTAAGTATCTGCTGCCTTAAGTATCTGCTGCCTTACGTATCTGCTGCCTTAAGTATCTGCTGCCTTAAGTATATGCTGCCTTAAGTATCTGCTGCCTTACGTATCTGCTGCCTTAAGTATCTGCTGCCTTAAGTATCTGCTGCCTTACGTATCTGCTGCCTTACTTATCTGCTGCCTTAAGTATCTGCTGCCTTAAGTATCTGCTGCCTTAAGTATCTGCTGCCTTAAGTATCTGCTGCCTTACGTATCTGCTGCCTTAAGTATCTGCTGCCTTAAGTATCTGCTGCCTTAAGTATCTGCTGCCTTACGTATCTGCTGCCGTGCCTATCTGCTGCCCGGGCTGCGTTTAGGTGAAATTTACTCCGCGGTTGGCATTTACTTAAAATTTCGTGTCCTACATCTGCTGTTTGGTCTTTGGTTTTATAGATTAGAATTATGAACAGCAGCCTTTAAGTTAGGTGAATTTGTTTATTTAACGATGGATTCTGACAAGTCTTATCTTGGACATCTTTTATAGTGGGTCAGTTATAGTTTAGCTGCTCCTGCCCATCTGAAAATTTATCTGGGCAGAGCAACACCGTCCTGTGAAGCCGACGATGTCGGGGAAAGCTGCTTGACAGGCATGCAAAGGGTTAGTTGTCCGAATGAGCCACTGTGCGACGTGAAGCGTCTTGTTTAAGGTTCGGACTTATTTGTTGTGGACCGACATGTTGAAAGGGTTAATATGACGTTACGTGGTTTTTTCCAAATTAGACTGACCGCCTAACCCAAGAACACAACAGCCGCATTGCCTGGCTAACGAATGCATTCCATCCTGTTCTTTGTTCAAAGCTTTCCGATGAATTAGAGCTATGCACCTTTGGCATCGATTCTTTTTCTCCAGATAAAAGACATCAAACAGTCTGTGCCCTTTAATATGATCGTAAGATTTTCTTTTATTTCTGCTGATCTTTTTTTTTTTAAAAAAAGATCCAGAATCCATACCAAATTTTGTCTCCTAGATTACCCACAATTTTTGGACTTCACCATTTTCAAACTGCTTAGAAAGTAAATATTTGTTGTGTTTTTGTTTGTTTGTTTGTTTTCCGGTCACTAAAGAGTCAAAGCCATGCCTCGTATACATTTTTTGTTATCCCCGTTTTATGCTGAAGGAGGCTATTCCCAGTTTTATGCTCAAGGAGGCTATTCCCCGTTTTATGCACAAGGAGGGTCTTCCCTGTTTTATGCGCAAGGAGGCTATTCTCATATTATGCTCAAGGAGGCTATTCCCCATTTTATGCTCCAGGAGGCTATTCCCCATTTTATGCTCCAGGAGGCTAATCCCTGTTCTATGCGCAAGGAGACTATTCCCCGTTATATGCTCCTGTGCTCTATCTCCATTTCACGTTTCTTTGGGCTATCCCCGCGTTCCCCTCTTTTATCCATCAACAGCTTTAGTAAAATTGATATACATTTCATTTCAATATTTCCGAGGGTGAGTGGCAAATTCAAAGACCGCCACGAATGAAAGCTCTTCTGCTGTCGTCCAGTGATCTTCGTGGAGTCATTACGGCGAAAAGAATCGGCGAAACGACGCAAAAAAAAAAAATGTGCCACTCCATCAATCTGCTGTCGACGAGTTTGAATGTCTCACGACATCCGACTGACCTGATAACTTTGAGCGGTGTCAACGCCCTGGTGTCATCTTGGAACAGTGGAGGTGACGGATGGGTGGGGTTTGGAGTCTCCATGACGTGAGAGTGGGGGGGGGGAGATTTATTTCCAGGATACTGACTTCATTATCGAGAATGGATGCGTTTACAATGGATGTAAGTGAAATTAAAGCACCAGAAGCGGCTGAACTTTTTAAAACGAATGAGATTGTTCACAAAACGACACCGGCAACACGTACACAAGGATAGTGGAGCAAAACAATCGTCTTGATTTGATGCATGTGTTTTACACAACATGTAGAAATAGGTTTTTGTGTGTAGCTTTTGTGTAGTTTTTTGAGAGAAGGTTTGTGTGCAGTTATGTGTTTGTAGTTATTTGTGTAGCTATTGGTGTAGTTATTGGTCTAGTTATTGGCGTAGCTATTGGTGTGGTTATTGGTGTAGTTATTGGTGTAGCTATTGGTGTAGCTATTGGTGTAGCTATTGGTGTAGTTATTGGTGTAGTTATTGGCGTAGTTATTTGTGTAGCTATTGGTGTAGCTGGTGGTGTAGTTATTGGTGTAGCTATTGGTGTAGCTGTTGGTGTAGTTATTGTTGTAGCTATTGGTGTAGCTATTGGTGTAGTTATTGGTGTAGTTATTGGTGTTGTTATTGGTGTTGTTAGTGGTGTAGTTATTTGTGTAGCTATTTGTGTAGTTATTGGTGTAGTTATTTGCGTACCTATTTGTGTCGTTATTGTAAAGTTTGGGGAGGCGAAATTCCGTCTCGGGGAGGCAGTCTGTGTTAGTCAACTCTTAAATAGTGGTGTACTGGCATGGTTTTATATCGGCTAAAATAGTGGGGTACTGGAATGGTTTTATATCTGGTAAAATAGTGGGGCACTGGCATGGTTTTATATCTGGTAAAATAGTGGGGCACTGGCATGGTTTTATATCTGGTAAAATAGTGGGGCACTGGCATGGTTTTATATCTGCTAAAATAGTGGCGTACTGGCATGGTTTTATATCTGCTAAAATAGTGGCGTACTGGCATGGTTTTATATCTGGTAAAATAGTTGGGCACTGGCATGGTTTTATATCTGGTAAAATAGTGGCGTACTGGCATGGTTTTATATCTGCTAAAATAGTGGCGTACTGGCATGGTTTTATATCTGGTAAAATAGTGGGGCACTGGCATGGTTTTATATCTGGTAAAATAGTGGGGCACTGGCATGGTTTTATATCTGCTAAAATAGTGGCGTACTGGCATGGTTTTATATCTGGTAAAATAGTGGGGCACTGGCATGGTTTTATATCTGGTAAAATAGTGGGGCACTGGCATGGTTTTATATCTGGTAAAATAGTGGGGCACTGGCATGGTTTTATATCTGGTAAAATAGTGGGGCACTGGCATGGTTTTATATCTGGTAAAATAGTGGGGCACTGGCATGGTTTTATATCTGGTAAAATAGTGGGGCACTGGCATGGTTTTATATCTGGTAAAATAGTGGGGCACTGGCATGGTTTTATATCTGCTAAAATAGTGGGGCACTGGCATGGTTTTATATCTGGTAAAATAGTGGGGCACTGGCATGGTTTTATATCTGCTAAAATAGTGGGGTACTGGCATGGTTTTATATCTGGTAAAATAGTGGGGCACTGGCATGGTTTTATATCTGGTAAAATAGTGGGGCACTGGCATGGTTTTATATCTGCTAAAATAGTGGGGCACTGGCATGGTTTTATATCTGCTAAAATAGTGGGGCACTGGCATGGTTTTATATCTGCTAAAATAGTGGGGTACTGGCATGGTTTTATATCTGCTAAAATAGTGGGGTACTGGCATGGTTTTATATCTGCTAAAATAGTGGGACACTGGCATGGTTTTATATCTGCTAAAATAGTGGGGCACTGGCATGGTTTTATATCTGCTAAAATAGTGGGGCACTGGCATGGTTTTATATCTGGTAAAATAGTGGGGCACTGGCATGGTTTTATATCGGCTAAAATAGTGGCGTACTGGCATGGTTTTATATCGGGTAAAATAGTGGGGCACTGGCATGGTTTTATATCGGCTAAAATAGTGGGCACTGGCATGGTTTTATATCTGGTAAAATAGTGGGGTACTGGCATGGTTTTATATCTGGTAAAATAGTGGGGTACTGGAATGGTTTTATATCGGCTAAAATAGTGGGGCACTGGCATGGTTTTATATCTGGTAAAATAGTGGGATACTGGCATGGTTTTATATCTGGTAAAATAGTGGGGCACTGGCATGGTTTTATATCGGCTAAAATAGTGGGGCACTGGCATGGTTTTATATCTGCTAAAATAGTGGGGCACTGGCATGGTTTTATATCTGCTAAAATAGTGGGGTACTGGCATGGTTTTATATCTGCTAAAATAGTGGGGCACTGGCGTGGTTTTATATCTGCTAAAATAGTGGGGTACTGGCATGGTTTTATATCTGCTAAAATAGTGGGGTACTGGCATGGTTTTATATCGGCTAAAATAGTGGGACACTGGCATGGTTTTATATCTGCTAAAATAGTGGGGCACTGGCATGGTTTTATATCTGCTAAAATAGTGGTGTACTGTCATGGGATTTATATCGGCTAAAATAGTGGGGCACTGGCATGGTTTTATATCGGCTAAAATAGTGGGGCACTGGCATGGTTTTATATCGGCTAAATACTGGTCACTTCAAGTTCAACGATACTGAGTTTTAAAACTGATCCTTCATTCTTGAATCCGTATGTACGACATGAGCATCCAGAGCAAAAAAAGGACAACATAACAAAAGGAAACAAGACAACCCACAATAATTTGATATGAATGTGTTTTTTTTTTTAAAACCAAAATAAATATATATCAAAACCAACCTTTGACACTCTGTGCCAAATTTCATGTACAATCAACATCCTAGGTCCTAGACGTACTTAATCGGTATTAGACATACTAAAACGCCCCTGGACATACTAAAAACGCCCCTGGACATACTAAAACGGTCGGAGACATACAAACTTGGCCTTAGATTTTTAGTCGGAAGAAGAGATAAATCTGGCTGGAAAAACTAATCATAGGAAACATTGAGCTCAGCAGTGCTGGTGTCCAGAACGAGTGACCTGCCCTTTGGGCGAACGTCCGTTTGACGTTAACTTGACACTGGACAGTGAGTGTTTCTCGGGCTCGCTAATGTGTTTTAAATAATATATGGCTGTGTTCTGGGGATGCGTGCCAGTAAAGAGGATTGTTGATTCATTGGTTAACCAGGCTGATTGAGTCATTGGTTAACCGGGCGGATTGATTCATTGGTTAACCGGACTTATTGATTCATTGGTTAACCAGACGGATTGATTCATTGGTTAACCAGACTGATTGATTCATTGGTTAACCGGACTTATTGATTCATTGGTCAACCAGGCTGATTGATTCATTGGTTAACCGGACTGACTGATTCATTGGTCAACCGGACTGATTGATTCATTGGTTAACGGGGCTGATTGACTCATTGGTTCACCCGCTGGACTGACTGATTAATCTGAGCAAAGAAACACCGAATAAGTTAATCATCTGACAGAGAGAATATCACTCCTGTAATCAAGACAGGCAACGATCGTAGAAATAACGACCTTTGGCGCAGAAGCATAAATTGCTGATAACAGTTTGTAACAAAGAAAAAGCAGTAGTCGGCAGTTTAATTTGTACATACATAAACTAACACTGACTCCTAGCCGCAGCCATAAATATTCTCACCCCAATGTGAATTTGTGACGGGATTCGTTCGTTTGTTGGTCAATATTGGTTTCGCAAAGACATTCTCATTACTTGACAACACGGTGGCAGTGTCAAGCACCCCGAAACTACACAGCACATAGATAAATATCCCTGCTTCACGACTACACATCAAAACATATCTTTTTTTTTAACTTACCGAAGTAAACACGGTGTTGGAGACAAGTAGGTCTAAATAATTGAACATTAACTTACCAAAAATTTTGTTCTATTGAGTCAATAAAATGACAAGAGCATTTGTACGTTTCATACGACAAAATCTCGTTTAATACTCAACAGGTGTGTGCTGTTATAATACTCATCCGTCGTGTTTTAGCACATTTTTTTTTGAAAATCAGATCGAACCAATTTCTTTTATCACCTTTCATCGCCAATATTTTTTTAAAAAAGAAAAAGATATGTGTAACAGACCAAGTTGGCTGTAATTTTACACACGACACTATTATGTCCGGATGGCGTAGTAATTTGAGCATAGAGTTGTAATACCTCGTATTTCACGAGAAAAAATGAGGAACTATTTTTCTAGAGCGGAGTTAGACCGCACACTTTAGTAGAGCAAGGCAGTACACGATTTTATCTGACAGTGATCAGACATCTTTTTATTCTCTCTTGTATGGATTTTTGAAGTATTGTGATTCGATTGTGATGTGGAATATTATATAAGTGTGTGATTATTGCATCCTAGAATTATTGCAGGATATCCCCATAGCAAGTCTTATTTTTGTTGTAGTATTTCATATAATAAAGTACTGTACAATTTATTCATGGACGTTGAATCCTCATTTTTTGAGAGGACAGTTAAGTTTGAGTTGAGGAGTGAGAGAATAAATTTCATTACCCAAGTTATAGCGGCATCCATGACAAGCAAACAAAGTATTAGTTAACCATGTTATGTCGGCAATAGAATAACATGTGTTACGTTGGTGTCAGAAGTGGTATTGTCGTTATTTGTTTTCTTCAATTCTTCATGTTGTACATAACATTTAAGGACATTTTCAATTTAGGAATTATACTAATGCATGTCTGTTTAAACAGGGAAAATAGCAAATCTTCGTCAATTATTTTATCTTTCGGGCTATTGTATTATATTTACCTTTGCTTCCTAACTTCCATTTCTCACAATAACACGGAGCGCTTCCTGTTATGAATGTTGACCTACATTGATATGATTGAGCTCTTACACTAACACAGAGCACTTCTTTTTTATGGGCGTTGACCTACATTGATATGATTGAGATCTAACAATTAACACAGAACGCTTCCTTTTATGTGCTTTGGCCTACATTGATATGATTGAGATCTAACAATTAACACAGAACGCTTCCTTTTATGTGCTTTGACCTACATTGAAATGATTGATAGCCTTAAAGTCGTACGTTGATTTTTTTTTTTTTAAATTTAATTTCATCTCTTGTTTCTTATTGCACTGTCATCTGAAGAAATCATCTTTCCGAAACGTCCCTTGAATTACACTGTCTTTATAATTGTTCAAGTTTTTGTTCACTATATATTCAAATTCAACGACTTCTGCCCACTGCCCGTAAAAAAAAAAAAAAAAAAAACCAAAATATATGTGACACTGGCTCCTAAAAAAATTAAGTTTACTAAATAGAGGGCGCTAAGCTCCTTCATTCTTAAGACTTTTGACATTTTTCCACCAAAAGAAACGACATCCATCGGTTCATACGGACACCCTTATCCAATAGGCTTTGTCCTTTCTCAGACCGGAAAACGTCATAGCGTACTATTTTTAGAAGGTCGGCGGACAAGTATTGCTTAAAACATGGCAGCTTATAGTGTGTTTCAGCATATCGTTGGGACGATCCTTGTATCTAGAGTCGCTTTTACATGTGCCGTACGCACAAGGGAGTCTCATTTCAGAAAATAGAAGTAAAAAAAAATGTGTAAAATATTTCGTAAAATAGAGTTGTAAACAAGTTTCAGGGACACTTCGCTAACATAGAATTGCTGAACAGTGTTGACATTTTGTCCGCGCTGAGTACCCGGATGATGAGTAATGATGACATCAGTTCTATTAACAGATTTCCGCCATTAAATGACAAGCCCTATTAGCCGAACTGGTACTCACCATAAACCCTTTTGAATTTAATGGTCATTTTTTTAGGAGACGTTAGTTGTGGGGCAATGGGTGCAAAAAAATGGATCGAGGTTATGTCTTCCCTTTAATGGGTCACTTTGAATACAGAGAAGCATGCGCAGGCCGCAAACCAGAATTGTTACAAAATAGATACACCGATTACGTCTTTTGTCATCATTACCATGGAAACAAGTGAACTCCAACAATTTATTGATTTTTCTAAACTCATTTCAAGCACCTGTATAATTTAATTAACACATATCTGAGAGCTCAGTAGACTTACTATACACTAACATTATCTTTAAATGAAAACGGATTATATACGCCGGCCTTGTACAAACCGACAGACATATTGACATATACTACTCATTTTCTTACCCTAAATAGTGCAAAGACTCCATTTATTTCACCCCCCCCCCAACTTCTTAAACTAGGTCGCCTCTGAGCTCTTATGCGTTCCTCGTCACATTAGTTGTTGAAATTTTCCTTGCGTCAAATTCATAACACCTACGGGATATAATATCTGAGAGTTTGCCTTCTTTTAGATGAGTTGCAATCTAAGCTAGTGGAGGGTCCTATATAGTTATAAGCTAGTAAAGGGTTCTATATGGTTCTAAGCTAGTGGAGGGACCCAGTGTTCCACAAACGGTGGTCCGTGGACCGGCACCGGTCCGCAAGCCTTACGTTACCGGGCCAGAGAGCATGAATATTGGTTTAAATAGATAGAAAATGTAATTAATAAATCGGGCACCGGTCCCTGATGCAGTTTCGAAACTTGTCCACCGGTCCGTGAAACTTAACAGATTGGGAAACACTGCTATATAGTACTAAGATAGTGGAGGGCCCTATAGAGTTCTAAGCTAGTGGAGGGCCCTATAGAGTTCTCAGCTAGTGGAGGGCCCTATAGAGTTCTAAGCTAGTGGAGGGTCTTATATAGTACTAAGCTAGTGGAGGGTCCTATATTGTTCTAAGCTATTGGAATGCCCTATATATTATTTACCTAATTAGCCACAGAAAGCTAATCACGCATCAATGCTCTCATCGTGTCTCTCATGGTTTCTCTTTTTAACGGGTGACTAGACGCGGTGCATGCATGGTTAGCGTGGTGCTAGTGACCAGGTTATTAAGCACGTGACTCAAAGTGGTCCAAGGTCAGCTCCTGACGGTGTTAGAAAAATATTATTATTGTGGGACAGGCTTGGCCCCGGGACGCTGGTCAGTCACTGTGTTTATCACGTGACTTTGCACGTCTCTTCACTGGAAGGTGGGCTTCTGACTTGGGGTCAGGTCACATGGGTACGGGGATAAACCAAAAAAAAACAAAAAACAGCACTACGCTGTAACCGTTAGAATAGACTCTACATGTCTGCTTATAATAACAGCTGGTGTGCGGGCAAATAGCCGCATTGGCAAAAGCAACAAAAATCGTTTTATAAAAAGCCATTCAGGAATATTTTTTTTTCTTAATTTTCTTTTCTTTTTTTTTTTTTTTTTTTTATTTTTTTTACCTGATATGTTAAATTAATATCTCGGTTTAAATTCAGAGGGAAAAAAACAAAACAAATTGACCTCTGACACAGATTCAAGACAGAAAATGTATGGCTTTTAAATTAAATAAAAAAAAAAAATGTAAATATCGCATCAGCGCGTGCTGACCTCACACGCTGAAATGGATTGATGTGAATTTGTCGTGTCATTGAGCCAATCGGTGTAGCTGTACAAAAAAACAAACAAATAACCTGTCTTGAGGTAGCAATCAAGGTGGGCTTTGAGGAGGAGGTGTTTATTGGGATAGATTTTGTATCGAACTGTTACAACAACAACAACAAAATATAATATGGATTTGGGTTTGATCGGATGCCTTACTCAATAAGAACAATAAAGTTTATTTGAAAATCACTCTTCATCCCCAAAGGCTCGAAAAGCGGCACAAAGACAACCATATTAAAAGAGAAATAAAAAAAACTATATTTTTACCACATTGAAAAACGAAATGCAACATTACAAAAACTACATACGAGAATACCCATTCAATAGCCTTTCATCCCTTTCAACCATAAACAGCACAAGCCATCACCCCAGCAGGTTTTTGCGAGCTAGATTTGTTTTCAAATCGGTTTGGAAGGACTCCAGTGTCTGGCTGTGTCTGGGAGCGACAGAAAGGGTGTTCAAAATTGTTGGACCGGCAAATGCCTAAGTGCACCTTCCGTAATTCTCAAAGCGAACACGCGGTATCGAGAGTGTGCCACTATCGGATGAGCGGAGTTGTCAAGTGGGTGCATCAGGCGTTCTGAGCACTTTGAGATAGGACTACGCCAGGTCATGCAAGCAGCGGCGGCAAACTTACGCAAATCTGACAAAATATGATTTAGTTTTTTTTTTTCCTTAAGAAAGCCCCGTTTATGCCCAGAACTTTTGTTCTTCAACTCTACTAAACAATGATGACCTTTACATCTTGCCATAACAAAACAACGAGCAAAAAAGACCATCACAATTTTTGTATCCAATCTTCAGGGAGGATGACAAAATCTCACAATCGAGCTTAAGATAAGACACGATTATTTTATCCGGATAAAAGGAAACAAGATTTAATTTCAATGTAACTCTCCATTCTCGTAATACGGATAAGCATGGTGATCACGATTACAAGTTTCGAGCTAAAGCAATTGAAACGTAAGACATTTTAAAGCATTTTGCGAGCGTGATAACCAGCCATTGATATGTCGAGATACCCCAAATCTCTTAATGTTAACCAGCCATTGATATTTAAAAAAAAATTTTTCTTAATGATAACAAGCCCTCGATATGTTGATACCCCAATTTTCTTAATGATAACCAGCAATTGATATGTCTAAAAAGCTCAACTTTCTTAATGATAACCAGCCATGGTATTTCGAGAAACCTCAACTTTCGCAATGACTTATTTGACTTTAAGACTTATTATTTTATTTTATAAACATCCGGGGAAAGACGGACGCTGGGGAAATTCAGGGAAATTCAGAAGCAAAATAATCTCTACATCTTATGGGTTTTACCTTGAGTTAAAGAGAAAACCAAAAGAATTGAGGAACAAAAATCATTCAGCGTACATTTGTAAATTAACTTTTCAAATAATCTCCCGCATCGTTCCGGACCATCATAGAATTTCAAATCCAAAGTAGACAGTGGTTGCAGTACGGCTTCAACATTTCAACAAATATTATTTATGGTCTACAAAGTTGAAATCTTGCTGACAAGCAATTACCTTTTGTGCGTTATTTCTTTCATAGCCACAATCGATTAGTACGTGTTTTAATGTCTTACTTTTTGTCTGTGTTTTAAATTCTTACGTTTTCCCGTGGTTTCATATCTTACACCTTTCTAAGTCTCCCCTGTCTTAAACTTGACCATCGTTCATGTGTCCTTCAGTTCATAGGATGAAAGATGTTGAAAAGACTTGTGTCTCCTTTGTCCAGCATGAAAGCCACGGCTATATTTGGCTTTTTGCTGATTACTTGGGGTGGGGGGTTGAGAAAAGTGTGGGGGAGGGGCACTGATTGGAAATCTTGAAAGGCTGCAGTTGCTTATGCATGGCTGCAGGCTGTTATTGAATGGCTGCAAATTGTTATTAAATGCCAGTAAATTATTTTTTTATGGCTGTAAGTTATTATTAAAAGGTTGTAAGTTGCTATTGCATGGCTGTAAGATTTGGTTCAATGCCTTTAAGTTGATATTTGGAGTAGAGACCGACCGAATTTTGACTTCGGCTTCGGTTTCGGTGCCAAAAGTTGCCATTTGATTATCTCATTATTTTATAATAAGAATTTAAATATTAATACTTTCCCTATCATTTTTTTGATTTATACAGAATTGGTAAACAATCATTTGTGAGCTATCTTTGGTGACCTATCATTGGTTAGCTATCTTTGGAGACCTATCATTGGTTAGCTTTCTTTTGTGAACTATCGTTGGTTAGCTATCTTTGGCGACCTATCATTGGTTAGCTATCTTTGGAGACCTATCATTGGTTAGCTTTCTTTTGTGACCTATCGTTGGTTAGCTATCTTTGGCGACCTATCATTGGTTAGCTATCTTTGGAGACCTATCATTGGTTAGCTATCTTTGGAGACCTATCATTGGTTAGCTATCTTTGGAGACCTATCATTGGTTAGCTATCTTTGGAGACCTATCATTGGTTAGCTATCTTTGGAGACCTATCATTCGTTAGCTATCTTTGGAGACCTATCATTGGTTAGCTATCTTTGGAGACCTATCATTGGTTAGCTATCTTTGGAGACCTATTATTGGTTAGCTATCTTTGGAGACCTATCATTGGTTAGCTATCTTTGGAGACCTATCATTGGTTAGCTATCTTTGGAGACCTATCATTCGTTAGCTATCTTTGGAGACCTATTATTGGTTTGCTATCTTTTGAGACCTATCATTGGTTAGCTATCTTTGGAGACGTATCATTCGTTAGCTATCATTGGCGACCAATCATTGGTTAGCTATCTTTGGAGACCTATCATTGGTTAGCTTTCTTTTGTGACCTATCATTGGTTAGCTATCTTTGGCGACCTATAATTGGTTAGCTATCTTTGGTGACCCATCATTGGTTAGCTATCTTTGGAGACGTATCATTCGTTAGCTATCATTGGCGACCTATCATTGGTTAGCTATCTTTGGAGACCTATCATTTGTTAGCTATCATTGGCGACCTATCATTGGTTAGCTTTCTTTGGAGACCTATCAATGGTTAGCTATCTTTGGAGACCTATCATTGGTTAGCTATCTTTTGAGACCTATCATTGGTTAGCTATCTTTGGAGACCTATCATTCGTTAGCTATCTTTGGCGACCATTTTTCGTTAGCTATCTTTGGAGACCTATCATTGGTTAGCTATCTTTGGAGACCTATCATTCGTTAGCTATCATTGGACTTTTAGAGTCTGTTCGTTCCCATGTTTATCAAATTTTATTTCACGTGCGTGGCATCCAGTGATCTGTGTGAAAAGTTCCTGTGGAAATCCCTGGATATGTTTCCACAGGTCATTTGATGCCTTCGATTTTTCAGTAGCTCAGTAGCTCGCGATTTAAAAAAAAAAACGAAAAAAAACAAACAACATCTTTAGTGTTAAATCGACATCTACAATGTTTAAGTAAATTAATATCAGGATTTTAAAAGCCAAACTTGAAACAGGAGATCTTTCCCGTTCATACGACAAGAAGATCTTTCCGTCTGAACTAGAAATAGATTAGCTTCGATGGACTACATTTCACTTCAAAATCTCCTCACCTGTAACACATTACCTCTGTGGTACTTATTAAGAATCAGTGCCTACACCGTGGGGGGGGGGGCGCCTTCCTTTCCCTTGTCTCGTTTCATCCTTCTTTCAAAGGTCTTTTCCTTTTTGGGTACCAATAGCGACCGGAAGCTTAACAATGGGGCGCCTGACATTGAATTGATTTGTTTTAACAGGAAATTCTTAAAATGGCAGATCCCCCCCTCCACCCCCCTCACAGTTTCTACCCCAGCTTACATTTTCCAGCGGTATTTTAATCCGTTTTGCGTGGGAAGTCGATCATTTGAGAGGATCACCTTTAAAACTTTGGCCTCCCTGGCTCACACTGTCATGGCTTCCATTTCACGAGAACGAACGCTTTCAAGCTCAAGTGAGAGAATGGATATTGAAGCATTCATCATATCTCATGTTGATTGCGTCACAAACACCGCGGAGAGTTATTAACAGCAGATGAAGGTTGGACGATAAAAAGTTATAGAGGTTAAAAAAAAAAATGGTATACGTAATGAAGGAAGAAAGACGAATCAAAGGGAGACAACTTACAGCTCAACTTCTCCATTAGAAATCCAAGCAAATGGGAAATGTTTCAAAGCATCGATGGATTTAATTTATCCCAATAGTTTAAATGGCGAATACAAGGCTCTGTCGTTGTAAAACACCTACACTCTCTTTTAAAAAGAAAAAAAGTTGATTTACTTATCAGCAGTAGATGCAGAGCTCTTCACGAATCTAACATAATGCATGCTTTTTTGTTCAACATCACACGAGGAGCCTGTGTCATTGAGAAGACAAGCCAAAAGCATGAGCGGATGAAATCGTGTGGTTGAAATCGTGTGGTTGGAATCGTGTGGTTGGAATCGTGTGGTTGAAATCGTGTGGTTGGAATCGTGTGGTTGGAATCGTGTGGTTTGAATCGTGTGGTTGGAATCGTGTGGTTGGAATCGTGTGGTTGAAATCGTGTGGTTGGAATCGTGTGGTTGGAATTGGTGTGGTTGGAATCGTGTGGTTGGAATCGTGTGGTTGAAATCGTGTGGTTGGAATCGTGTGTTTGAAATCGTGTGGTTGGAATCGTGTGGTTGGAATCGTGTGGCTGGAATTGGTGTGGTTTGAATCGTGATGGTGGAATTAATTGGTTTTTAGTAGGGTTTATGTTGCTAGAATTCCGCGTCGGATTCATGTTTTCTCCTTGGAATTGTGTCCTTTTATTCCAGCTGTTGTCATGGCATTGCAATCTTTGAATCACAGCGCTTTTTAAAAAAAAAAGTTTCGCTTGATGAGGAGTTGTGGTATCCAAAAAAAGACACAGATTTCAATAATAACATCTGTGGACGTCAGTTAACTTCCAGAAATTTTGAAGAGCCCCCGTAGGTCTTCATTAAATCAAAGTGAATCTCGGATTTGTACACCATAAATGCTAAGCTTTAAAAAAATATAATTAAAAAAATCGGAGTTTTATTTGTTTACGCCTTTCTGAGAATCAGTGTCGAAGATGTCAACACATCTTCATTTGAAATTAAGAAAACCATTGGCAGATAAAACATAACTGGCAAAGTGCTTTAGGGACCACGGTCACGTGACGGTATGCGTCAACCCATACAACGATAACGATTGGCTAGGTTGATGGTTAATATAAAATATTTAAAAAAAAAAAAAATTTAATAGAAAATAATCAATGCAAAGCATTAAGAGTTCGGAGAATCATATGCTGAGCACTTCAGCGTAAATAGGTTTGAACTGAATGTAAAGAGGAAATATTACTTTGGAGTTACCCAATGTTTGTCTAGTGCAGAGTTGTGGGAACCAATCAAATACAATTTTTTAGATGGGTAAATAATCGATAGCGGAATTTTTATCGTTGTATGGTTGTCTGGGGGTCGCTGACCTACAGGTCAAATGGATTTAGATTTTAAAAAATGTATAGGTCTAGACTCTAGAGCATTGGTCGGCAAACCGCGGCTCGCGCGCCCCATGCGACTCTTTAGCGACCTGAGTGCGCCTCGGCCAGTTGGCCACAAATCAGTTTGACTCCGAAAAACATGGTTCCTGATCGGTTCGTGAAAAGAAATGTGGCTCTCAAAAATTTTTTTAATCGTCCTGCCTGTGATTTTTGGCACTTTTGACTGATGAGTTTGCTGACCACTGGCCTAAAGTGTAGATTTTTTTTTCAAGATATCAACATGATGTGAACATTTTGTATATGCATTAAATGTTTACAAAAATTATTATATCATGATACAGAAAACCGCCTCTTTCCAAATTTAATATGGCCGAGAAATATGGAGAGAGAAAAAAATCCTCTAAACGAAAATAAATCATAGCCTGCATTTTTTTCTTTGACAAAATTGTCGATTTGAAAAAGAAAAAAAAGAGAGAGAGAGAGAGAGAGAGAGAGAAAGAAAGATCAAATGACAAAACGCTAGTGACGAAATCTTACAACCTGAAAGAAACTCTTAGCTTACATGAAACTGAATACACACTCACACACCTTAACAAAACGCACAGAAATTCAACATAAATACTATTCATGAAAAAAACAATAATTGATGCAACCAAATGAAAAAAAAAATTGAATTACGAAAAATAAATAAAAACAAGTCAGCTAAAACAAATTAAATTAAAGTGAAGATTTTAAGAAAAATATGATTAAAATCGTCAGCTAACTGCCCGAAATCGGTGAACTTGTCGTAAAACGTCGATCAGGGTGCTTGCAGCGCCCTTCACGAGAAGCATCCCAGTGAGCAGGGCTAAGGGTGTGATGGACGTTTCACACAAATGCCTGTCAAAATACAACAACAAAAAATAAAAGAAAATTTTTTTTGGGGTGGCCAAAGTGGGTCAAACGCAGTAGGCGAAGATAACGTGGGCTTAGTGACCGGTACTGGGGCAACAGACAGGGGCATCTCACATGGGCAGTGCACTGCCCTCACAGGGGCACTTATGATGCACCTAAACATATTTTTAAAATGAATAAATTTTAATTTCCTTTTTTTATATATATATATATAAATGATTTTTTAAAATAGTGGTATGAAGAAAAAAGGCGTTTTTCCCATACAATATGTAACACTAATAGCGGTATGAAGAAAAAAGGCGTTTTTCCCATACAATATGTAACACTAAAAGTGGTATGAAGAAAAAAGGCGTTTTTCCCATACAATATGTAACACTAATAGCGGTATGAAGAAAAAAGGCGTTTTTCCAAAACAATATGTAACACTAAAAGTGGTATGAAGAAAAAAGGCGTTTTTCCCATACAATATGTAACACTAATAGCGGTATGAAGAAAAAAGGCGTTTTTCCAAAACAATATGTAACACTAATAGTTGTATAAAGAAAAAAAGGCGGTTTTCCCATACAATATGTAACACTAATAGTGGTATGAAGAAAAAAGGCGTTTTTCCCATACAATATGTAACACTAATAGCGGTATGAAGAAAAAAGGCGTTTTTCCCATACAATATGTAACACTAATAGTGGTATGAAGAAAAAAGGCGTTTTTCCCATACAATATGTAACACTAATAGCGGTATGAAGAAAAAAGGCGTTTTTCCCATACAATATGTAACACTAATAGTAATATAAAGAAAAAAGGCGTTTTCCCCATACTATATGTAACACTAATAGTGGTATAAAGAAAAAAGACGTTTTTCCCATACAATATTAAACACTAATAGTGGTATGAAGAAAAAAGGCGTTTTCCCATACAATATGTAACACTAATAGTGGTATGAAGAACAAAGGCGTTTTTCCCATACAATATGTAACACTAATAGTGGTAAAAAGAAAAAAGGCGTTTTTCCCATACAATATTAAACACTAATAGTGGTATGAAGAAAAAAGGCGTTTTTCCCATACAATATTAAACACTAATAGTGGTATGAAGAAAAAAGGCGTTTTTCCCATACAATATGTAACACTAATAGTGGTATGTAGAAAAAAGGCGTTTTTTCCCATACAATATGTAACACTAATAGTGGTATGAAGAAAAAAGGCGTTTTTCCCATACAATATGTAACACTAATAGTGGTATGAAGAAAAAAGGCGTTTTTTCCCATACAATATGTAACACTAAAAGTGGTATGAAGAAAAAAGGCGTTTATCCCATACAATATGTAACACTAATAGTGGTATGAAGAAAAAAGGCGTTTATCCCATACAATATGTAACACTAATAGCGGTATGAAGAAAAAAAGGCGTTTATCCCATACAATATGTATAACTAATAGCGGTATGAAGAAAAAAAGGTGCTTATCCCATACAATATGTAACACTAATAGCTGTATGAAGAAAAAGGGCGTTTATCCCATACCGTATGTAACACTAATAGTGGTATGAAGAAAAAAAGGCGTTTATCCCATACAATATGTAACACTAAAGGTGGTGTGAAAAAAGGCGTTTATCCCATACAATATGTAACACTAAAGGTGGTATGAAAAAAGGCGTTTATCCTATACAATATGTAACGCTAAAGTTAGTTTGAAAAAAAGCGTTTATCCCACACAATATGTAACACTAAAGGTGGTTTGAAAAAAGGCGTTTATGCCATACAATATGTAACACCAAGGGTGGTATGAAAAAGGGCGTTTATCCCATACAATATGTAACACTAAAGGTGGTATGAAAAAATGCGCTTATCCCATACAATATGTAACACTTAAGATGGTATGAAAATTGCGTTTATCCCATACAATATGTATTACTAAAGGTGACATGAAAAAGGCGTTTATCCCACACAATATGTAACACTAAAGGTGGTATGAAAAAGGCGTTTTTCCTATACAATATGTAACACTAAAGGTGGTATGAAGAAAAAAGGCCTTTATCCCATACAATATGTAACACTAAAGGTGGTATGAAAAAAGGCGTTTATCGCATACAATATGTAACACTAAAGGTGGTATGAAAAAAGGCGTTTATCCCATACAATATGTAACACTAAAGGTGGTATTAAAAAAAGGCGTTTATCCAACACAATATGTTACACTAAAGGTGGTATGAAAAAAAGGTGTTTATCCCACACAATATGTAACACTAAAGGTGGTATGAAAAAAAGCCGTTTATCCCATACAATATGTAACACTAAAGGTGGTATGATAAAAAGCCGTTTATCCCATACAATATGTAACACTAAAGGTGGTATGAAAAAAGCCGTTTATCCCATACAATATGTAACACTAAAGGTGGTATGAAAAAAAACCGTTTATCCCATACACTATGTAGCATTAAAGGTGGTATGAAAAAAGGCGGTTATCCTAAACAATATGTAACACTAAAGGTGGTATGAAAAAAAGCCGTTTATCCCATACAATATGTAACACTAAAGGTGGTATGAAAAAAAGGCGTTTATCCCATACAATATGTAACACTTAAGGGTGGCATGAAAAAAGGCGTTTATCCCACACAATATGTAACACTAAAGGTGGTATGAAAAAAGGCGTTTATCCTATACAATATGTAACGCTAAAGTTAGTTTGAAAAAAAGCGTTTATCCCACACAATATGTAACACTAAAGGTGGTTTGAAAAAAGGCGTTTATGCCATACAATATGTAACACCAAGGGTGGTATGAAAAAGGGCGTTTATCCCATACAATATGTAACACTAAAGGTGGTATGAAAAAATGCGCTTATCCCATACAATATGTAACACTTAAGATGGTATGAAAATTGCGTTTATCCCATACAATATGTATTACTAAAGGTGACATGAAAAAGGCGTTTATCCCACACAATATGTAACACTAAAGGTGGTATGAAAAAGGCGTTTTTCCTATACAATATGTAACACTAAAGGTGGTATGAAGAAAAAAGGCCTTTATCCCATACAATATGTAACACTAAAGGTGGTATGAAAAAAGGCGTTTATCGCATACAATATGTAACACTAAAGGTGGTATGAAAAAAGGCGTTTATCCCATACAATATGTAACACTAAAGGTGGTATTAAAAAAAGGCGTTTATCCAACACAATATGTTACACTAAAGGTGGTATGAAAAAAAGGTGTTTATCCCACACAATATGTAACACTAAAGGTGGTATGAAAAAAAGCCGTTTATCCCATACAATATGTAACACTAAAGGTGGTATGATAAAAAGCCGTTTATCCCATACAATATGTAACACTAAAGGTGGTATGAAAAAAGCCGTTTATCCCATACAATATGTAACACTAAAGGTGGTATGAAAAAAAACCGTTTATCCCATACACTATGTAGCATTAAAGGTGGTATGAAAAAAGGCGGTTATCCTAAACAATATGTAACACTAAAGGTGGTATGAAAAAAAGCCGTTTATCCCATACAATATGTAACACTAAAGGTGGTATGAAAAAAAGGCGTTTATCCCATACAATATGTAACACTTAAGGGTGGCATGAAAAAAGGCGTTTACCCCACACAATATGTAACACTAAAGGTGGTATGAAAAAAGGCGTTTATCCTATACAATATGTAACACTAAAGGTGGTATGAAGAAAAAAGGCCGTTTATCCCATATAATATGTAACACTAAAGGTGGTACGAAAAAAATCCGTTATCCCATACAATATGTAACACTTAAGGGTGGCATGAAAAAAGGCGTTTATCCCACACAATATGTAACACTAAAGGTGGTATGAAAAAAGGCGTTTATCCTATACAATATGTAACACTTAAGGTGGTATGAAGAAAAAAGGCCGTTTATCCCATACAATATGTAACACTAAAGGTGGTACGAAAAAAAGCCGTTATCCCATACAATATGTAACACTAAAGGTGGTATGAAAAAAAGCCGTTTATGCCATACAATATGTAACACTAAAGGTGGTATGAAAAAATGCGGTTATCCCATACAATATGTAACACTAAAGGATGGTTTGAAAGAAGGCGTTAATCCCACACAATATGTACCACTAAAGGTGGTATGAAAAAAGCCGTTTATCCCACACAATATGTAAAACTAAAGGTGGTATGAAGAAAAAAGGCCGTTTATCCCACACAATATGTAACACTAAAGGTGGTATGAAAAAAAGCCGTTTATCCCATACAATATGTAACACTAAAGGTGGTTTGAAAAAATGCGTTTATCCCACACAATATGTAACACTAAAGGTGGTTTGAAAAAATGCGTTTATCCCAAACAATATGTAACACTAAAGGTGGTATGAAAAAAAGCCGTTTATCCCATACAATATGTAACACTAAAGGTGGTTTGAAAAAAGGCGTTTATCCAACTGAATATGTAACACTAAAGGTGATTTGGAAAAATGCGTTTATCCCACACAATATGTAACACTAAAGGTGGTTTGAAAAAAGCCGTTTATCCCATACAATATGTAGCACTAAAGGTGGTTTGAAAAAAGGCGTTTATCCCACACAATATGTAACACTAAAGGTGGTTTGAAAAAAGGTGTTAATCCCTTTCAATATGTAACACTAAAGGTGGTATGAAAAAAGATGTTTATCCCATACAATATGTAACACTAAAGGTGGTATGAAAAAATGCGTTTATCACATACAATATGTAACACTAAAGGTGGTATGAAAAATGCGTTTATCCCATACAATATGTAACACTAAAGGTGGTATGAAAAAATGCTTTTATCCCATACAATATGTAACACTAAAGGTGGTATGAAAAAATGCGTTTATCCCACACAATTTGTAACACTAAAGGTGGTATGAAGAAAAATGGCGAGATCACAGGTACTTCGTGCTTAAAATTATTCTCTTTTTTCCAAATTCGACCCCCATTCTTAGAAATGACGTCAGGAAGATTATAATCTCTTTGATTATGGGTCTATCTGAAAACATATATGTAAATCTCCAGACACCCCAGCCCAGCCCCCCCCCCCCCCTTTAGCTTTAGCTAATAAGGATATATGTCCTGCTGTGTCCTGGATATTTTTTTATATCATTGAATCAAAAACACACGTGCTCTGTTGAGACCAGTTTTATTGACACATTTTTGTGTGCTTATTCAACCATGAAGGCATATGTCACAGCGTCCTCAGATGACCGTATTCTTTTTTCTAGAGTGCACAGCAAAGTCACAGAAAGTTCAACCTGAACCAGGACACGGTCACCCTTCTAATCCTTGGTCCTCCATCATTGTTCACGAGGTACGCCAGGGCCCCCTCCGCCTACCCCCGTCCCCAATGCTTGTCTAAAGTCAATGCATGCAAATCTGTGAACGTGAGGGGGGGGGGG
>CAXITT010000118.1:473501-508240 GCA_964033795.1 Lymnaea stagnalis
AATTAGTGGTATTAGTTCTAGCAGCAAACGAGTACTGGGGGGGGGGAACACTTACATTTAAACGTTGCGTCAGAAGGAAATCTAAACTTTTGGCATTAGTTTGTCTTCGACTCCAAATTTGATAGCACAAAAAAATGACAGGTTTGATGTATTGTTGCCAGCATTCGTTCGAATTTTTTTTTTGTTGCTGGTGTTAGTAGCTCATGACTACTGCCACTCGTTATAGAATCTTCTCTACTGACGTCAAATAGCGATATAATTTTTACATCTCATGAGTTGACTTACTGAGTAGGATGGGATTTCCTCTTTTATTATTTTTTTTTTCTGATTTTTTATTTCTTATTGCTAATCCTATCGCAGTCTTCAACCCCAAAAGTTTTAGAGTCAGTATTTAACTTTGGTCAAGACTTGGCAAATAACACTAGCCATAAGTCAGTACCCAACTTTGGTCAACACGTGGCAAACAACATTGGTCATAAGTCAGTAATCAACTAAGAGACAGCGACCCACCTTGGTGAAGGGTCAGCGACCCACCTTGGTCCAGGGTCAGTGCCCAGCCTTGATCAAGAGTCAGCGACCAACTTTGGACAGCAGTCAGTGACCAACCTTGGGAATGGCTTATTTACGACATCGCCTAAAATTACTCTTATCACTTTTTCCGTTTCGGTAACAACTTCAAGGGTTTATCTCTCACAACAAAAAAATAATAATGTGATTCTTGACGTCACCGTGGAACGATTCTCCAGCATCAATGGCCTTAAGTGTCGGATCGATCCTATAGGATGACTCTCTAACTTTCTCTCCCGCACCACGTCAGAGAACACTCAAGACTATGTGATGTTTTACTTGATAGAACTCTGACAGATTGTCGTGGACCCATACATAAATGCGCATGGTTGAGAATAGTCTAGGGGGTCATAGCAAATCTACACGTGGGTAGAATTTTCGAAGTAATTGTTTCGAATAAGGCCATATTTTGTTTTGGAGAAAATGGTGATTTAATTCTGGGGTCGTTTGGTGGGAAACATGAATCATTTTGAAAGTTTAACTTTACTATTTAAAAAAAAAAAACTATTTTACCACATTTGGTCATTTTAGGCTCTGCTAGATTTTTTTTCTTTTTAACCCTTCAAATAATTACTTCACTTTGTCCATACAAGTTCCTTGTTTTCGCAAATACATTTTTTTTTTCATCCCTTCATGCCTTCATTCATGCCTTCATTCCTTCATGCCTTCATTCATGCCTTCATTCCTTCATGCCTTCATTCATGCCTTCATTCATGCCTTCATTCATGCCTTCATCCCTTCATGCCTTCATTCATGCCTTCATCACTTCATGCCTTCTTGCCTTCTAGGCGAGTTACAACAAAGACGCGATCAAAATGGTAGCATAATTTCCCAGTCATTAAAAAAAAATTAATACTTAAAAAATAACTAGATGAAGATATCATAAAGAAGAGGTGGAGATGGATAGGACATACGCTCCGAAAACCCCCAGATAGCACCAACAGACAATGCCTAGCATGGAACCCACAGGGGGAAAAGAAAGAGAGGAAGGCCTAAGAATACATGGAGACGCGAGCTAGGGGATGACACACAAAATATGGGATACACCTGGAAGCCATTGGAAAGGAAAGCACAGGACCGTGAGGAGTGGAAAGTTCTTGTAGACGGCCTATGCCCCAGACGGGGTAGAAAGGCATAAAAAAAAGTCTGTAATAGACCCATGCTAACTACAAACGTGAAAAACTAACTACACACATCAAAAAATAACTACTCACAAACACATCAAAAACTAGCTACACACATCAAAAACTAGCTACACACATCAAAAACTAACTACACACACATCAAAAACTAACTACACATACATCAAAAACTAACTACACACATCAAAACCTAACTACACACATCAAAAAATTGCCACGCAAAAAAATATACCAAAAAAATGACAAAAGTTAAATATAAATGTAAAACCCCATTTTTTAGGTGTGTGTATATGGGGCGGGGGGGGGGTGGGGGAGAGAGAGAAACCCTTCAAGTATGCTCCAGCTGTCTTCAAGAAACCTCACGACATGACCACCAGGTGACCGGTCGGGGATCAGGTTCAGGTTTAACCCGAAACCTCTCGCTCACGGAGCGGGGTGTAGTTGGACGTGTGGGGGATTCAAGGGAAGGAGGGAGAGGCCGGTCGAGGCGACATACTCGCGGTACATATCGATATCGCACTGCAACCACTGCTTCACTTCGGGGCGAGCAAGACAGTGTCAACCCCGAGCGAATCATGCGCGTTCTTTACACGTTTATCATAAATTCGCAAGCGTGGACACATTCCATTTTTTGTTTTGTTTTGTTTACAAAGTGTTGAAGAGTTCCGAAATTAAAAGATTTTGCTTTGAAGACAGTTGTCGCGATTTGCACCAGAGCGGGCGAGCAGTGAGGTGAGAATTACATACAAACAAACATGTGTGTAGGTCTATGTTGGATACAATTCAAAGATGTTCCCAAGGAAGATTTCTGATCGGATTTTAAATTCTGAACGTTAAAGGTAAGGATATTCCCAAACTCAAGTTTTTCCTGTACGGTTCCCAAATTGAAAATCGGTTCGCTCTCACAGGAGATTTTACAAATTTGACACCGGCTGCATGCATAGGGTGCATAGAGTGCATAGTGTGCATAGGGTGCAAGGCCCCGATATGAGGTGCATAAATCCGGGCAAGAACGCATAATTCCGATATATGGTGGACAGCTCCGACATAGAATGAATAACTCCAACATAGGGTGAATAGCTCCGACATCAGGTGCATAAGTCCGGCTTAGAGTGCATAGCTCCGAGATAGAGTGCATAAATCCAACATGGAGTGAATAACTACGACATAGAGTGCATAACTAACTAAGACATAGAGTGCATAAATCCGGCATAAAGTGCATAATTAGGACATAGGATGCATTACTCCGAGACAGCGTGCATAAAGCCGACACAGGGTGCATAAATCCGACACAATGTGCATAAATGCAACACAGGGTGCATAAATCCGACATAGGGTCATAAATCGACATAAAGTGCAAGACACTGTCACTGGGTGCCTAACTAGATAACACTAAACCTTGGCACAGGGAACAAAGCCCCAACAAACAGGGTGTTTTACCCTAGACACCTAGTATTTCATTCGGACACCGGGTGAATGACTCCAACACAAGGCTACAATACCCCGACACCATGCGTAGTACTCAAACACATCGTGTGTGTCTCCTATGTATCTTTGTGTTTGACTCCGACGATGGTTGCATGACTCCTATGCTTTGGGTGTATGACTCCTACGCTGTGTGACGCCGACACCGGTGCATGGCTCGGACACCCGGTTTATAATTGTGACTCCGACACTTCAGTTTCCGAATGTTAATGTTGAAAAAGGAAGAATTTTTATGTCTGTCGATGGACCATCAAAGGAAATACATGACGAAGAGGATGTTGTCTGACAGTAAAAGGTCAAATTGAATCTACGTGCATTCACCCATTGTCTCATTACCGAGTAGATTATTTGAAAAAAACAACGATTGAACTATATCCGAATTGTACTAAGGATTGGGCGTGAACAAGAAGGTTGGAGTAAAATTGTACACACTTCAATACAGTTTAAAAAGGGGGGGGGGTGGAGAAATTCTTGCGATCAGTGATGAAGCTCAACCCACAACTCCCCCCTCCCCTACAACCATCTCCTAACCCCGGATTAGGATTAAGTCGTAATGACGTGTCCGACGAAAGTGCCTGCGCAGCGTTACAGCCACCCCCCCCCATCCTTTTTTTTTTCCTTGTGCACCTACGATTTTGAGAATTGTTCCGTTTAGCAAATTCTTGCGATCAGTGATGAAGCTCAACCCACAACTCCCCCCTCCCCTACAACCATCTCCTAACCCCGGATTAGGATTAAGTCGTAATGACGGGTCCGACGAAAGTGCCTGCGCAGCGTTACAGCCACCCCCCCCCCTCCTTTTTTTTTTCCTTGTGCACCTACGATTTTGAGAATTGTTCCGTTTAGCTCATGTGACTACCAATCTAGGTTTTTTTTTCCTCTTGCTTATCCCATCTTTGAGCTCATCACTGGGATTAACTCCCTAGTTATGTCAACGATTATCCCAGCCTCGAGCTCATCACTGGGATTAACTCCCTGGTTATGTCAACCATTATCCCAGCCTCGAGCTCATCCCTGGGATTAACTCCCTGGTTATGTCAACGATTATCCCAGCCTCGAGCTCATCCCTGGGATTAACTCCCTGGTTATGACAACCAAACGTCCGCATGCCATCGTGCGGAGAGGAATATCTGTTGTAAGCTTGACAAAATGGCTGCAGCTTAATTAGGTCATGATAATTGTACTCTTCACGTTATGAACATCGGCATCATACATATTTTATTTCAGATATTTATAGTTCAGCATTAACAAGCTTAAAAATAGGGTCGGGGGAGTGAATAATATTTTTTTTTTCGTGGCGTAGAGAGAGACACATTAGTTTCCATAAAACAGATTGGTAGCTATTTTGATACAATGCCATCGTGGATTGTCCGATGATCAGCTAATGGGTCGTGATGAAACGCATTAGGGCAAAAGTGCCCAGGGGCAAGGACCCCAGATAACTTAGCCGTGACGTCAGCTCACGGCGACCACCGTCGCAGAAGCCAGAGTTTCCTACTTAAGTTGACCCACTGACAGCAGATGGTTTAGGACAGCAGGTGGTTTAGGACAGTTAGATGGTTTAGGACAGCAGGTGATTTAGCATGTTGCAAGCTGCCTAAAAATATGATAGCCAACTACTGTGATGAGGTTTCATGTGGTACCCGGGTGCGAAATATCAACAGTGTTTTCGTCTTGCTGTGAAGTCTCGCTTGTGGCCCCCAAACCCTATTTTTTTTTAAATTTCCAGTGTTAAGTCTAAACGTTACCATTCACTAACACTTCAAACCTATAACTAAACCTCATCCCTTGTGACATTTCTACCTCTTGTTTGGTCACTCATGCACGGCAAATGACTATACCATGGCGAAACCGATGTGTGCTGAGGCCTAAACCTTACCTCTTCTTTCGTCATTCATGCATGGGGAGTGACTATCCCATGACGATCACGTGATCCGCACCTCCCCCCCCCTTCTTTCTCTCCGATGACGGAACACACATTAGGTCGTGGTTGTCCCATGCGTATCCTATAACAGACAGATCCAATCACGCTCATTTTAAAATTGATAGAGCCTACCTGCCTGGAGAAATTACATTCCTAAATCATTTCATTGTTGGTATCTGATCGTTCTCAAAGTAGCCCTGTGCATTTGTATATCCTAAGAGTACATTTTATTTTGTGGCGTTATGTACAATTCCTGTTCATTACTGATCACGTTAGGTATTTAAAAAAAAATGTATTACGAGCTCAATGAATGTACCCCTTAGGCGTGATATCGCCATAGTTAAACGTACTGCCCCGTGTTATGTCTTGCATAGACCCCACGTGTGCCAGCGCTTACAACTAACAGCTATAACTACATCGTCCTAGTTACACGTTCTGCAATGCCATACAAGACTCAAATAGCCTTTGCGTGCATCCCAGTATCCAATTACTTTATAGAGCTCAGGTTAAACGTACTCCCATAGGCTGAAGACTTACATAGACCTGGGGCGCGCCTGTGTCATGTTATAGTGATACAATTACAGTACATAGCGTGCCACCAACAATATGTTTATAGATATGTGTTTATGTTTTTCATACGTTGAATTACCTGTTACAGGTCCAGAGTTATCTCACGTGCCATTTGAATGATTGCCATGGATACCCTGTAAAACGTTCGTGATCCAGAGCAATCCAAGTTGTCCCTTGCTAGCTATTTATGACTTATATTGTCATACTGTAAGTTGCCCTTTTTACATTCCTACATTGTCACGACCGTTGCTTTAGCTTTTCCTTTCACCTTACACTAAAAACGAATCACAGCAATAGTTCTCAAGGCCTGATTTCCTCGGATCTGTAAACTAAACTTAGAATCTTATTGCCAGCAACCACCCCCGCCCCACCCCCTCCCCCTCTCGGCAATCGGCTACATCCGTATTTTCAATTTTCAGGTTTATCTGTAACCTAAGCATTGTTTTCAAAAAGTAACACCACAAAAGACCGAAAGAAACGAATAAAACAATATTAAATCAACAAGTTTTAAAGTCCAACATGCTAACACATTGTGTTTTTTCCCCTCTTAAAACTTTTTTAAAAAGGTTTCACTTTTTCATTTAATGTTAAGTTTGTAGGGTTCTTTTTTAATTTTTTTTTTTTTTTACAAAGAGAACAAAACAAAACAGATTGATTGCATAAAATATGTTTCCTTATAGAAGCTCTGGTTTCTGATTGAAATGCCATGGCCATTCTCTATTTATGTTGTATTTCAACCTTAAAGTTGTCTCTGTTACAGACGTTCAACGTGAGATGCTTCTCAAAGATTAAACTGATTAGTTTAACACTCCTACTACTCAATTTCTAAATATTTTGTCAGGACACAGTGTTTGAGATTATCCCCATGAGACCTCAGATCTGATTTCATTTTAAAACTTGACCCCCCCCCCCTCTTTCCTTTCTGTCCACCCGAGACATTGTGCTACGACGAGTTAAGAATTTACGTGGTCCCATTGTTCACAGCCATCTCCGTGCTACCCCTCTCACTCTGAGACCAAGCCATGTTGCCGCAGTGGTTGTAAAACCTGCCCCTTTGTCCGCCAGATTCACATAATTCTACAAGTATTCTTGAGATAAAGGACGGTTTCCTTTTCACAAACTGCAATGCTATCTATGCCAGCTATCCACAAATGGTGATCCGCGGACCAGCGTTGCTCCATTTGATTTCCATCGCCAGTTTGCAAGAAACTGGGAGAAAAGTTTCGTGATTGAGTCTCGTTTAAAAAAAAAAAGAAAAATTAAAAAATTGAAATTGTCGTTAGCATAAAAATACCCTGTGTTGTAAACATCATTGAGACCCCGTGAATCTGCCGTTAAGGAATAGACTAAAAATTTAACCAATGTGAAGCCTATCGATGACAAGACCACAGACAAGGCCACACCAGTTTCAACAGTTTTAGGCTCTACGCAATTACAGGAAACCCGCAAGTAATTTGTCTATGGAAAAAGAAGGGTTGGGGGTGCCAAGCAACACACACCAGTTGGACGAGGCGACTAAAACTAGTAATCCCAATCTTAATGCCCTCTGGCGCCACACCTTTGGCTCGTTAGACAAGTTGTGCTCGGTTGTATAGCTCATTACATTACGCAACACGGCTGAATCTTGAAAGGAACGCACCAAGTGTCATGACACAGCTTGGAAATGTGTTATAAATATGTGGGGAAAAAAACTGCTATCGAAGTTTAAAAAACAATAACAATTAAAACAATCTTAGCAACGAAAAAAAAGCTGTAAATGATAGTATTCATTTTAAATGGTTGAAGTCTAAATAGTTAATTGGGTCCTACCGATTTGGCTGATGGCGGATTAAAATATTTAATGAGATATTTAAGGTCAAATATTAAAAAAAAAAAAAATAATAAATTTGGCTTGCGCCATACACTAACAAATGTACTATGCGCCATACACTAACACATATACTATGCGCCATACACTAACACATGTACTATGCGCCATACACTAACACATGTAGCATGCGCACTTAAACATATAGTTGCGCCATACCCTTACACAAGCAGTATGCGACACATGCAGTATGCGCCATACCCTTACACATGCAGTATGCGCCATACACTAACACATGGTTGCTGGGTGGCCGAATGGTCCAAACTGAGCAAATCTCAAGTTGGTGGTCTGGAGTTAAATGGCAGCCAAAAGCGCAGTCAAGCAAAATTATCACCAATGATGAAACGCGTTAACCTTGGATGTATCATGCGCTTTACATTTACACATTTACTTTGCGCCACATACTAACACATGTAGTATGCGCCATACACGAACACATGTACTATGCGCCATACGCTAACACATGTAGTATGCCCCATACACAAACACATGTAGCATACGTTAAAATCGAACGTTCCAAAGAGATATTATACTATTTTTTGGGGGTCATATCGAATTGTAAAGCAGCTGGCCAGATATCAGAAATGGCGGCTTGCCGTGACTCCCAGTTTTATCACTCAGTGCACGTCTCTGGGTTTTCCCTTCTTACTTTCAGTTATTTGTACTCTTGAGGATTTCTAATTTGGGCGTTGGCAGACGTGATTTGTGCATCGCAACTCGGGTCGATAACAAATGATCCTGTAAAAAAAAAAAAAAAAAAGGTTTACAGCCAACATGTTATGGGTTTTCTCTTTTTTCTTTCAGTTATTTGTACTCTTGAGGATTTTTAATTTTAGCGGTGGCAGACGTGATTTGTGCATCGAAACTCGGGTCGAAAAAAAATAATCCTGTAAAAAAAAAAAAAAAAAAAGGTTTACAGCCAACATGTTTGACATCGACATCTCAAGGATTACTGTGTTTTTTTTAAAGTTTTTAATTCGAGATGTAATAACTGGTATTGGAATATCTCTTGTGGTTTAAGTCCTCAGAGAATGCATGTTTCGGAAGATAGTGGTCCGATACTTTGTTGACTCGCGATGAACTGTTTTCTTTTAACTTATTATTATAGCATGTGCATTAGAGGACGAACGAAAGTGATTCTATTATTTCGGTCGAAACCGAAACTAGGCCAAAAGTTAAAAATGAATTTCGGCCGCAACCGAAGCCGAAACCAAAAGCTAAATTAGACTTTCGGCTGAAACCGAAGCCAAAACAAAAAGCTTTATTAGAATTTCGGGCCAAAACTGAAGCCGAAGCCGAAACTGAAATATTTAGATATTTTGAAATTCGTTCACGCATGCATTCTGCATACATCGAAAATGATGGAAAAGGGGGGGGGGTATCAATATTTGCATTCTTTTGATAAAAATGAGATCATCGTGAGTATTGATAAATAAACATCTAAAACAGGGGTCTCAAACTCGAGGCCCGCGGGCAATTTGCGACCCGCAAGACGATATTTTAAGGTCAACTACTTGAAAGAAGAGTTAAGTGCTCATGCGGCCGGTGCGTTTATCCAATTCTCATATATATATATGTATAACGTTACCTTCCAAAACGGTTTCAGTCGAATATCTCTGCTTAGTCTACTTCAAATTTTTAGTATTTTTCTATATATTTGTATGCTGATTAAAAGGGTAAGAACCGTTTTAAAGAGTGCGGTTTTGACAAAAGTTTTTAAAAGTCAGTTGGTGGGTAAAACACAACCAGAATTGTGTAAATCGTAGCAATCGGACACAGTCTCAAAGAATCCCTGTTAAAATTGCCGCTAGTGTTTACGAGTGAGGGAAATTCCGAGCCTGTCAGCTTGGTCACTTTCAAAATAGCGTTAGTAAAAAAAGGCCTTTTCTCCGATAAAAAATCAAAATGCACTCTCCCTACAATAGCTTCTTCCTTCGCATCAATAATTCAAAAATTATGACCTGATCCTCCCTACTGTTTGCTTCAAATGGAGCTGATTGATCTTCAGTGCAATTCTAAGTTCAGGGAGGTAAATGGAAAAACATTTAAGCATAGACATTGCCCTCCATCTTCACTGTGATTTCTAGGATGTTCAAGTGGATCATGTGACTTTTTGGGAGTGCCTGTCTGTGTAAAAATTTATTTCCCACTATGAACTTCAAGTCAAAATTCAGAGCCAAATTTATTGATGAGCATCTTTAAGCTATACTGAGGGTCTCAGTTGCTTCCCCACTCAAGCCAAATGTTGCTCAGCTGTGTAAGAAGAAAAGCTACCAGGTCTCTGGCAACAATGAATAGGAGAATGAAAGCGAAACCTAGTTCCTGAGAACCCTTAATGTCTTTATTTGTAACAGTGAATTTGTAATCGCTTTTTTGTGAAATACTTTATGCAGCCTAGTCTCATTCAGACTCTACCTCCTGCGGCCTCCGGATGATTTGAGTTTGAGACCCCAGATCTAATGAATACTTTGCCTTTTACCATTTTGATTCAAACGTAATTTAAATTTCTTTAAATATTTGTAAAAGTAGTATGGTAGGAGACAATTTTGAAAAAATAGAAAAGGGGGGGGGTGGGGTGGTGTGGGGCACAATTCATGCAAAATAGGCCCTTGAGTACCCTTTGTTTTAATAATATAATTACAACCTAGAACATATACCTTCAATAATAATTGTGGCTCTAATAGCGCCAATTATCACCTAAATATAAGCTACTTAGGCTATACAAATATCACCACAATGTTTCGCGGTTATCGTCATACTAATGCTTTGTGTTTTCATTAATAGCTGGAAAGATATTGCTGTATTAATATTTAGGCTAGAAATAACATACTACGGTGCTGGTGACGTAATTATTTCGTTCGGAGACCCAACCCCCTCACCCCCCTTTGGTGGGGCAAATTATACTTTTAACCGGGTCTCTTAAAATTGTTGTTCTGACGGGTCTCGATGGAGAATCGCAAAAGACGTCTAAATTGGTCGCCAATATCATACAAGTGAACAGGTCTGCAGTGGGCCTACTACGTAGTTATAATACGCATGTTATGTCGTCAATACCAATGTTGATGAGCATGACAATGATCACTTTCAAGAAATGAATAGTTCGAAAAAGCCTAAGTTTCCTTTGTTTTTGTCAATTAAAAAATTATTTTTTAAAAATAATAATGGAAATATTACCATTTCCTAGGCTTATGCAATATTATTCCCCTTTGCCTATGACAACATTGATGAGCATGATAATGATAAATCAAAAGGAATTTCACAAATGAAGGAATTGAAGAAACCTAAGTTTCCAATTTTTATTTTAAAAAAAAATAAAATAAAACAAAGATAATGATATAAACATTACCATTGCATTAATTTTTCTCCCGACGCATCATTGTATCATCTTAACGTACATTGCTGCATGGGTCTGTACGGGATGCATTTATAACCACACGGACTGATGATTTAATAGCGTGATAACGCACTGGATCGATGGTCCACACAGCAATGTTGATGTTTGATGCAGTGGCGTAGCTAGGGATTTGGGGGCCCGGGGGGGCTTGGCCTCTTTGGGGGCCCCTGCATTTTTACATTCGATATTATTTAATGTAAAAAAAATAAATTTGGACACTTCTTTGGGGCCCCCCTCAAGAAGGGGCCGGGGGGGATTTTCGAATTTTGACCCCCCTCCCTTAGCTACGCCACTGGTTTGATTGGTTGTGAATGATAAAGGAACGAACATTAGGATTTTCCAAGCGGATACGTTCGCTGTCTTCTTCAATAAATAGATCATATCGGTGCAAATTTTGTTTGAGATAAGTGAAAACGGAAAGTCATAGTGATAAAGTGGTCTTAAATTACGGAGTTGGTCGCGCCGCTGGTTAACATCCTAGCACTGACATTTCGGATAAGCAATTTTGAACTTAACAGGAAAGCACTCTCAGCTGATCCCGAATGTATTAGTACACCGATGCTTTACAAGTATATGTCGATCGGCTTACAGGGAATCTTTAAATGAAACGTTGTCTGAACAGATTACGATATTTATGTGTATCACACTGAATTTTAAACAAACACTACCTTCAAATAGATGGCGGGTTTTGGTCTGAGACTTGTGGCAAAATGAAAGCTAGCGGCGTCTCAACAATTCGACAAGTTTCGCTTTCGAGTTTCGTTCGGTTGGGCGAGCGGCGGATTTAGACCATATATTATTTTTTAAAAATTCAACTGAACGCCGACTGTCACGTGATCTCGTGCTCACACCATCCTGTCCTGGTTACGCTTCAAAGACCTCGAGTGACCATGCTATTGATGTTAACCCCTGTCATTCAGGGTGATCATCACTTGGGGTGCTAGTGGTAGAGAGAGAGAGCGAGAGAGAGAGAGATAGAGAGAGAGATAGAGTAAGTCATCAGATTTGTCTGGATTTACGTGAGTGCTTTAGTCCATGCTGGCAGTCAGAAGTAGAGTGAGACAGATAAGTGATCAAGAAGAGCGAGGTAGGGGGCAAGGACAGAGGGCAAAGCAAACGATGCACATGATCATTATTAGGTTTCGGATCCAAAAGCTTGTGGAAAAAATGAGCTCCAACTCTCCACAATGACCTCCAACTCTCCACAATGTTCTCCAACATTCCACAATGACCTCCAACTCTCCACAATGACCTCCATCATCATCAATGGCACTACAGCCGATGTAGGGCCCTGGCCTGGTCCACCACATCCTTCCATTCGGAGCGATCCATGACTTTCCGTCTCCATGCTCGAACCCCCAACTGGTGTAAATCTGTCTCCACATCATCAATCCACCTCATCCTTGGGCGACCGATGAGTCGTCTGCCCCTAGGCTTCTGCCTGTATATAATTTTGGCTGCTCTGCATTCTGGCATCCTTTCAACATGACCTGCCCAGCGTATTCTGCCTTTTTTTATCATTGTATCTAGGAGCCAGAATGATCAATTCATTAATCATGGGCCCTCAAAATAAAGAAGAAGAAGAAGACTATGGGTGGTTCTTTGTACAAATAGTAAAGTTCTTGGTGTGTACGTATTCTCCAGATATCATTTTCTATCACTGGTCCGTATATTTTGCGGAGGATTTTCCTCTCCCATGTGTTGAGCAGGTTCTCTACTTTTCTGGTGAGGGTCCAGGTCTCACTAGCGTACGTTACTACAGGTCTTATGATGGTGTATATTGTCTTCTTTGTTCCCCTTAATAGGTTTTTGTTTCCCAGTAGCTTTTGTAGGCTGAAATAAGAACAGTTGCCTGCTATATACTTTCTTTCACCTCTGATATTATCTCATTGTGCTCATTTATAGTTGCCCCTAGATATTTGAATGTGGCCACTCTCAAATTTGTGGTTGTTTATATTGATGTTATTATCAACATTGGAGTTTCTTGACATTATCATATATTTTGTCTTCGGTTCATTTATATCAAGGTCAGCTTTGAAGGAGGCATTTTCAAGTTCCCTGAATGCATTAATTATGTCATTACGGTTTCTACCCAGTAGTGCTATATCATCTGCATATGCCAGGTACTGCAATGGTTGGCTATATAAGGTTCCACAATGGCCTCCAACTCTCCACAATGAGCTCCAACTCTCCAAAATGAGCTCCAACTCTACACAATGACCTCCAACTCTCCAAAATGACCTCCAACTCTCCACAATGACCTCCAACTCTCCACAATGACCTCCAACTCTACAAAATGACCGCCAACTCTCCACAATGACCTCCAACTCTCCACAATGACCTCCAACTCTCCAAAATGAGCTCCAGCTCTCCACAATAAGCTCCAACTCTCCACAATAAGCTCCAACTCTCCACGATGACCTCCAACTCTCCACGATGACCTCCAACCCCCCACCCCCCCCCCCCCCAAGATCATGTTGTTTCACCCGTCGCCGAAAACGACCAATCAGATCACAACTACTTGAATCCAAATTAATCCCCCCCCCCCCAGGTTGGAAAGTTGAATCATGAAACACAAGAGTCCTTAGACTAGTAAACTATTTAAACTCAATACATTTAGCATGCCTCTCATCTAATTTTCCACTCTTCCAGACAGGAAGTAGACCAATCAATAACTTGACCGCTTTTCAAAGCAGAATAACTCCCCCACCCCCCACCCCCCTAAAAACAAAAAACAAAAACCACCGATTCTCGCAGAAGTCATTTCTCTTAATTGTCTTCGTCTATGCCAGTTAGTCATTTAGTTTTAATCAACTGTTTTTTAAATAGACAATAAGTGGCTCTTACATAGTGGCGTAGGTAGGGAGGGGGCGAAGGGGTGGAACGTCATGGGCGGCTTTGTTTTCGTTCTTTGTAAGGAGGGACGTTGTTTTTTTTTCTTGGCCCACTGCAGAGTTTTTTTCGAGGAAGGAGGGAGAGATGCGTTTTCGGGTGACATCAAACCCTGGCTACGCCCCTGGCTGCCAAATTTTGAAGTTTGATTTTGTCTGAAAGCCCGTTGCTTGAAGGAGGTAAAGATTTGTACAGGAGCAGACCAAGCACCGATGACGCCCACCACACCCCCTCCCTTTTTTTTCTGGAATCCTGTGGAAGGCCAGGGTTGCGGGAGAGTCCTCCTCCGTGGAGACAATGCTATATGGCCATGCCCCAAAAGATGGAGCGTGTTGCCACTGTACTAGCCGGGGAGGGGGTGTGAGAGATCAGTTGGGTGCGAGAGACCAAAGGGGTGCGAGATACCAAGGAGGTGAGAGAGACCAGGGCCGTCTAGAGGATTATTAAGAGCCAGAACAAGACTAACAATGCCCCCCCCCCTCCACCAAAACACAAACACCGACACATTAGCACATAGGTGAAGAGTGTAATAATTTATTTATTACATTCAAACATACTTGAAAATTTATTTTAAAAAAAAGGACAGGTTTTTAATGATAGATAATGAAAACTATAACACACATTACTTAAACGACAATGTAACCATGTATATAGCAATTAGTTTAATGCTAGATTGATTACAAGCTTATCACAGTTATTATAGTTCACAGGTAGTGGCACTAATATTCTGCTAACCAAGGCTTGTTTTCCTTTTTCCTAGCATTTTATTTTTGTTTTTGGCATCAGCGCGAATCACATCATCAAAATCAATCTTTTCACAAGATCAGACTCAATACAGTGCCTTTCCAAAACTGCCAGTCGCCTCTGTGGCATTGTCCATATTAGATAACTTTGTATCAGCCTTAGTGGCAGGCATTGTTAACAGAATTACTTGAGGCAGACACATGTATTTGGAAACAGTACTCCCAGCGTGTATCTTTTCAAGCAATTCAGTAGCTCCAATGGCCTCAGTAGGCCCTCTCTCATGGCCTTATTTGGTCCTCTCCAATGGCCTCAGTTGGCCCTCTCTCATGGCCTTAGTTGGTCCTCTCCAATGGCCTCAGTTGGCCCTCTCTCATGGCCTTAGTTGGTCCTCTCCAATGGCCTCAGTAGGCCCTCTCTCATGGCCTTAGTTGGTCCTCTCCAATGGCCTCAGTTGGCCCTCTCTCATGGCCTTAGTTGGTCCTCTCCAATGGCCTCAGTTGGCCCTCTCTCATGGCCTTAGTTGGTCCTCTCCAATGGACTCGGTTGGCCCTTTCTCATGGCCTAAGTTGGCCGTCTCTATTGGAATATAAGAACAAGATATGCTAAACTTGAATCAATAGACAGGACATAAGATTTGGACGTTTCAGCTTAGAGCCTTCATCAGCAAAAAAAAAAACAAAAAACTAATGGAAGTAGAACAAGTAACAAAGCACAGTAAAAAATTATGGAGGTCTTTTATGTAGTTGCCGGAAGTTGGATAACAGGAAGTGAGAGAATATAAATATTGGTTCTGTGAACAACAAGGGAGAGAATCTTAACGGACCAAGATAGTTAGGGATACTTAAAGTATAAGGAAACAAGAAAGAAGAAATACAAGGAAATTTAGAGACATTAGTAGGTGAACTTTTGATTGATCCCATGTGGAGATATGGTGCCAAAAAGTTGAATAAATTCGTTTTCCATTTTAACTCTTTCTGGAGTGTTTGTGCAAGAAATAAGTCCCGTAATGTATGCATCCTATGCACCTTTATTTTACTCTCTGTTGAAGTGTGAAGAGCCTGGGGAAAGTTTACCTTGTTCAATATCCCTCTCTAATGCCCTCAGTGCGCACTCTCCAGTGGTATCAGTTGGCCCTTTCCAAAAGTTGCTTGACGAACAGATGCCAAACGACTTATCTCCATTACACGATCTTCACTGATATTAGAGGGATATTGATCTCCAAGTAATTGTAACTTTTTTGTTCAGTTCATCTTTAGAAATTGATAGGTACTTGCAGGCGAAGCTGAACTTCTCAGAAATGTTCACTGCATCATTAAAACGAGCAGTGAGTCCACCTCGGGAGATCCATCCATTCCATCATGTTTAAACATCTTTTGAAACACCTCCAACACGGAACCTCTATCTTTAACGTTTGGCTTCACCCACAAATTCTAGAGAGTTTCACATGAATGCACACATTCAAAAGCAACATGCTTAGCTTCGCTAAATATACTCTTACAAATGTACCAAAGATTTGTCAAGTTCTGAAATTAAGATTTTTAAGTTGGAAACTTCGGTATTGAGCGTTACATTTTAGGACTGAATAAAACCTTATTAAAGTTATCAACTGATACTAATACTCTGAACCACACAACAGACAGGAAGTGACATAAGACAAAGCTCCATTTATTTATGTTTTTTTTTTTGTTTTTTTTGTTGAAAGTGGGGTTCAACTGTAAGAGGTTTTCTGATGCCCACGTGATCCCCAGCAGGTAGTCTAGAAAGCGCTTAATCCGTTCAACCCGTTATGACCATTGTGTGTTGGACATGCCGTGAAGATGACGACAGCCGACACACTGCTGCGAGATTTCCCATCACTGTGAACTAGAACCAAACAAGGTGTAAACAGTTTGTGCAGTAGCAAAGTAAGTTATGGCTTCAAGTAATGTATTATGCGGCATTAAAAATTAAGTGTGTGGTATCCAAATGATGAAAACGCAACGAATTCATATTGCCCAAGTATTCTTGCTTGTGTACCTATCTTTTTTCCCTGCCATTTTGGGCTGCATTGTCCTATCCCTATGCAAGACAACCCGACAGTGGATTACCGGTCTTGTCAATGTTTCTACTCTGATCTGTGATATGCCACATCGTATTTTGTGGCCTGTGTCAACAAACTGTAAAACAATTTCTACGAATTCACACTGGTTTTCATATGGTGTTGCACAATGCAAAAAGAAATGTTGATTGTTCAACATGGGATGAGTCCGGCGTGGCATCAAACAATAACAGCAAAGTACTCTGCGTTTTCCTGTCCTCGAAAATGTGTTGCTCTACAAGTGAGGAACTTTCAGCAATTCACTCAGCGTTTGGGGGATTGGCACTGAGATGTCTGGTTCTCCATTTTTTTGTGATTCTTTAACTCGCAACACGTTCTTTGACTTTGTACATCTTTGGGAACTGTTTAAGAAAGCCATCATGATCTTTAACAGCAACGTTTTCTATATCCAATTGAGAAGGCCCCTCTGTAACAAGAAGTCCAATATCAATTCCAGTATTTGACCTACTCTTGTCGTCCCTATGTCTACTAGGTCCAGATAAATAACGGTTATGTCATACATGGCTGCAAGGTGATTTTCTTGTGCCCACAAGATCTATGGGTATGAATTGTGTGGCCAATTTTATTTTTATTTTTAAATTTGGTTTGTAAACAAATGAAATAATAATCCTCCTCATGAGCTCCCTTTGAGCTCCAAGGGCCCCGGGACAATATAGTGACCTCCTCCCTCTCCTCGGGCCTTGATGTAACCCCTCTCAGGCACAATGGGAGTCCTCATTAAGCCAACATTAGATGAAGTATACATCTGATGCCGATGAATAAATGTGGTGTAAACATTTAAGTAAATAGACATCTACTAGTGCTGGACACATGGGATGTGAAATTGGACGGAGTAGACATTTAATACTACTGGACAAATGGGGGTATTAACATTGGATGAAGTAGACATATGATGCTGCTGAACGCAGGTTTTGTTCACATTGGACAAAGTAGATATCTGAAACTGCATCACAGATGGGGTGTATATTTTGATTTTGATTTTCCCTCTATCGACACGATGGTCTTGCCCATTATGGCGTTTATAAATATAGATAATCTTTACGTCTAGGTCTCTATAGACTATTAAGAATAGTGTTATGTAGGCGTCTTGTTTACGCCGTAAAATCCGTGCATGAACTCATCCTTCGTTGTGCACTGTTTGTCACGAGCCATATAGTTAAATACGTGATTAAATTCTCTACACTTAAAACGATACGTACTTACTTACTTACTCATGCCTTTCTACTCGGTCTGGGGCATGGGCCGTCTACAAGAATTTTCCACTCTTCACGGTCCTGAATCTTTCCTTTCCAATTGCTTCCAGGTGTATCCCCATATTTTGCGTGTCTGCCTCTAGCTGGCATCTCCGTGTTAGAAAGGAGGGTCTTCGGGTTTGGGGCTTCCAGTACAGCCTGGGTTTGGCCACAAGGTTTCATAGCTCTCCTTGAAGAAGAAGAGTCCTCTCTTCTCAGGGCTGAAAGTTGTTTTGTTTCCCTTGTTGACGTTTCTGTAGCAATTTGTTTTTACGGGTGAGTTAGATGGCCTCACGCCAACCCTCGTCCTTTTGCACTCGGCTTGGGACCAGCCTTGGCGGATTTATAACGGTACGTAACAAATACACAAAAAAACAAAACTTTTTTCTTTATTCTTTAAATTACTTTTTTCCATGGAGCTAGTCTAAAGGACAATCACTTGTTGATGATAACCTGAGACCCACATGACAATTGCTTCTGTTGGGTTTTTAAAAAAAAAATTATTTGTCTAGATACAAAGAGGTTGTCAGACTTCGTCATGATTTTTAATAATGTTCTAATTTTTTTTTAGTGGAAGATTTTATTCCCAGAGTTGAGCAAATTTTGTATGACTGTTTGGCAAAAAGGTGTAACTCAAACTGAGATTTGTTATTTGTAATTGTCAAATTGAAAAAGTAAATATTAAAAAAATAATATATGTATTTTTGTTTGTGGGGGGGGGGGGCGTGTTCTATCAATTCCATCGAAGTCTAACAACTCTATCAAAGTCTATGGATTCTTTCCAGGTCTATCAATTCTTATCAAAGTCTATCAATTCTATCAGAGTCTAACAATTTTATCGAAGTCTATCAATTCTATCGAAGTCTATCAATTCTATCAAAGTCTATCAATTTTTACCAAATTGCCGTGTACTCCAGGACGGCTTCATTCCTATAGTACTTTAATTTACTCTAGTAAACTTTTAGTATTTTCATATGTACTGCTTGCTAAAAAAATATCAAGTTTCACTATTTCCCATAATTCTCCAACGGCAGTTTAAAAATCCTAGAACCTTGTTGGGGACGTGACATCAAACGCCTTTACTGATTGACTCCTTTCGAACAAAACTTGTTTGTTTGTCTTGAAATGACTTGTGGAATTTTTTAAAAGAAATTTATATTTTCAAAACATCAAGCGTTATTTGACCTCGCTTTCGTGTAAAAGAGCGAAGGGGAACCACCCGTAGTCCAAGACTGTTGAAAGTGTTTCCGGTCAATCTGTCTTCAGTAGTTCCTCACTTGAAGTGATGTCCAAACTAGATTGGTTTCACTGCTAGTCAACTGACGTCAGTATCGTATGGGGGGGGGGGGGGGCGGGGGACCCTTTTAATTTTTTTTTTTTGTGGCCGGCTTTTTTTTTTTAAAGTTTAAAAAATTTTTTTTTTTTTTTTTTTAAACCGAAGAACGTAAAAATAGGCGTGAGGCTGCCGTAGTGTTACCAAAATGTACCCCCACCCCCCCCCCCTGATTGTTCTGGGATTTTATTTTTTTTTAAATAGAAGAGAATACGATGAAAACAACAGGACCACGTCATGCTGTGCCGCGAGATTCAAGTCCTTTTTCCAAAAAAGTACTGACATTTTTAGCTCCGTTGCTGGAATCACACAAACATCTCCGCGTATCAGGATTTCTGTATCAACAAACACATCTGACAAGATGATACTATGATATCAAGGTACTATGATACTATGATAATATGGTACTATGATACTATGATAATATGGTACTATGATACTATGATAATATGGTTCTATGATACTATGGAACTAAGATACAATGATATTAAGGTACTATGATGATATGATATTAAGGTTCTATGATACTATATTATTTCTGATGTTACGTACCCTTCTGTAATTGTAACAACGTTAACCTGTTTCAAGATTTGGCTCCTTAGATGAGCAATACGTAAGAAAGGTCTAAAAACAAATTTAATAAAGTAAAGACGGTACCGAAGCTCGCGATAATAACAACAATCCATTTGATGCTTCTATTAAATTGATTATAAAAATAGAATATCAAACAAACCGAAATAAATACTGTATTAACTTACAGCGCAGCAATGAGCAAGTATAATACGAGCGAGGTGCAAATATTAATGCACACACATAAAGGGAAACAAAAAAAGAAACGATTAAATCTGGGAGAGCTCTTGTAAGTCAGGTAAGTCTGTCGGTCACAGCCGACCGTCGTATTTATAGTGAGGGCGTCAGAACACTTCCAGAGCAGAAAATCTAGACATTCAATCGCTAGAGATTATTTATTCTCCCTCTACGTAGACCCTTCTGGAAACGTAAACAAACTTTTCCAATCAGGTGCGGTTTTGGAAAGGGAGGTGGACGGGGGGTGGGAAATGAGTAGCAGCACGTGTCATTCAGTTAATTGGTGTCGTCAGTAATACAACAAGCAAAGGTGGGGGGTGGGGTGGCAACAAGCAATGCTCGCCACGGCACCACACGACATAGGTTGAACAAGACTAGGTTATCACACAGGCTATAACAACGGTAGAAATCAATCCCAATCGGATATAGCGTTTCGTAAACTTTTTTTTTGGGAGGTTAAGTAGAAAAATGTATCCATTAAGAACATATAAAGAAAGAAATTATATTTACTGCCGAGCATGCCGGATGAAGCTCTGAAACCGCAGGTTGCCGCCAGCAACTGGAACAACGTCAGGCAGATAGTCAGATAAACCGAAGAACAGACACGTCAGCTGGCAGATACAGAGACAGGCTGTTGACAGAAAGACATCCAGGCAGAGTAGATAAATGGATAGACGATATAAAAATATTTATATCGATAGACATAGACTTATTGATTGATTGATGATAGATTAATAGATATACGATATATTGATAAATAGATGATTGATAGATGATTGATAGATAGATGATAGATAGATAGATGGTATATGCATAGATAGATAGTTAAAGAAGAGAGCAAGGGAATGAAAGAAAAGAGTGAGATAAAAATAGAGTGGGAGAGAAAGTGAAGGAGAGAGAGAGAAAGTGAGAGACAAAGAGGGTATATTGATAGAGAGAAGTAGAGAAATAGAGGAGAGAGAAAGAGAGATATAAGTTAGGGAGATAAATAATGGTATTTTGGGGGGAGACATAAGAAGGAGTGGGCGAATCGAGGTGACAAACTATTAATTGCCCGTTCTCCTGTTTATTATTCGTTGTTATCGATTTATGGGACAGTATAACTGCTAACTAGTGTTCCTCTCATGGGATCTCAGGATGAGGAAAATTCTAATCCAGTTTTTCCGGGATAAGCGAAAACAAAACAAAAACCCGGGACATGAGAAACTCTAGTGCTAACCAAACCAACTTCCGGGTACGCCATGGGAAATTAACTCCCTTGAACTAGACATACCCCTGAAATAACGCAAATCGGGCTGTCCCAAAAATTTGAATTTATCTTACGCTTCGAACCTCACATTCAGGAACACGTCATTACGCTTCACTCTGCGACGTCAGTCGAATGGTCGTATTAGCGTGAAATCAATAGTGTTGTTTTCTTTACCAAATAAGCTCCATCATTGTTATTTCGTTAAAGAGGTTTTCTCAGGAAACCACTCGGTAGTGCCACACGTGACCGTAAATCAGACAGGTGAAACTCGCTCTGAAAGATTCACTACTACAAAGCATTCTATGTTGTGAAGAATAATAAGACAAAAAATTATCGCGTTCCTTTGTGAGGGTAGCTACAGGGTATGTTGATGATGACGATGATTGAAAACTTGAAAAGCCCGTCCTGGTAGAGTAGGCTAACGGACCCGAGACCGGATTAACACGGTTCAAGGCCACGACTTGTTGATAATAGCCTGGATAAGTACATATGCGATATAGATAGTGATTTTTTTGTACAAATTAATTATTGCGCATTTTATAACAGGTATAGGCAGAGTTATTTGGATGGAAGAGCCGTTTTATAGATAATATCTATGAGGAAATATTTTGTGAGTTTCAGACAGGTCCGAACTGGAAGAGCGAATACAATATTTGAAGAACTGTATCAATTTCGATACTTCAAATGAAAAAAAAAACAAAAACAAAAAAAACAAACAACAGCTCCTTTTACTATACATTTTCCAGATAGCATGCAGAATCATACACGAAGACAATCATTTAAACAGCCGATAAATCGCATTATATCTTACTACCCACCTATCCCCCAAAAAACTTCAACAAAATAAAAACAACAACGGGAAAAAAAAACAAAAAAAAACAAACCAAGGTTTTGCAGCCGACTGGGTCGGATGGCCAATCACAGTTTGAAATGAAAAACATTGTATACAAGGGAAATTAGGTCGTGAGTACTGTAGCATTAATTTCAAATTAGGGGATGGTAAAAGAAAACAAAAAGAAGAAAAAGGACAACGTCTGGAATCAGACATGTAGTACAGGTTATCTTAAGGACAACGTCTGGAATCAGACATGTAGTACAGGTTATCTTAAGGACAACGTCTGGAATCAGACATGTAGTACAGGTTATCTTAAGGACAATGTCTGCGATCAGACATGTAGTACAGGATATATTAAGGAAAACGTCTGCAATCAGAAATGTAATACAGGTTATATTAAGGACAACGTCTGGAATCAGACATGTAGTTCAGGTTATCTGAATGACAACGTCTGCAATCAGGCATGTAGCCCAAGTTATCGTTAGGACAACGTCTGGAATCAAACACCTAGTACAGGTTATCTTAAACTGTGACAAACATTTTAAGTACACAACTTCCCCGAGACATAGTCGACGGCTCTGCATGACGATTATTTTACAGGTTATTCAAAGTATGAAATTCACTCGGGAAATATGTGAGATGGCTCTGAATAATATGCAATAATCACAGCGGGTCAGCAACGGATTTTAGCTTATATGAGAAGTTAACAATTTTGCGCTCCGTATAATATATGTGAGATGCGAAGGCGTCCTCTAAAACTCCAATATATTCATGGCAGGAAATATTATGTATCGTGCCTAATTTAAGCATGGAGGTCCCGAGGTTCTCAATGCCTGAATTAACCGACAATTCAATACAATGAGCTGTTACAACGATACTGTCACCCAGGTGGGTCTGTACAAGACTTGCATGGCAATATGTTTAACTATAGCGCTTCTATATTAAATATTCTTGCACACGCTGCGTCTATTTTAGAATTTTAGCAGCGCTATTATTAAGCGTAGGAAATGGCTTGAGGGGCTGGTCCCCCCCCCCCAGGGGCGCCTATTGTATTTTTATGGAGGGATGATATTTTCGTGACACTGCAGAGATACGTCTTGCTTGCACCAATCTTGGTCCGACCACGGTGGACTAACCCAAGCTTCGCGATGGGCAATTGCATCAATCATCGCCAGAATTGGGCATAATGGCGAACAGGAACCAGCTATAACTTTACCCGTCTTCACCCAAACATAGAACCAGTTCATATTCGTTGTTTCGCCCTTAAAGCTACGCGTTTTGTCGTAGAAAAAGTGCACCCCTATAATCTGTGTAGTCCAACACTATATGCACAATTAAGTGAACATTATATATTTTTCAGTTCAAGAAACCTCAAGTTATTTATTAACATCTGGGGGAGGTGTCTGGAGAGGGGTGCAGTTGATCCTGGGAGGGATATTTCAGGCATTGGGGGTGGAGGTTGATATCAGTGCACAAATTAACCATTATGGTTCTCTGCGAAATACATAACATGAATTCACTCTAGTTGTGGCACACCTCAGGGTATTGTTTTATTGTTTTAAACCAGAGATTGCGTGGTGGAGACTGAAAGCAGAAATCGAGGTCTTCGATGGCTCTCGAGCGAAAGTGAGGAGATCGGTCTATGGATGGGGTTCATTGAGAACTATTTGATAAATTTAAAATGCAGATGATGTATTTTGGCGCATACCTGACTATAGTTTTACATCATCCTACACTTAATCGAAGAGCAGCAGAATTTAGTTGTCTCTGGACATTGTTTTCTTTATACAAATAATATATTTTATTTCGTTACTAAATAATAATGTGTTGTTTTATCATTTATTTCATCTAGTTATTTCCTAACACTATTCATATACAACTTCATATTTAAATTCATATACAAACTCAATACAAATTAATATACAAATTCTATACAAATTCATATACAAAGACGTATACAAAGACATGTAAAAACGCATAATCAAATTCATTTACAAATTCTAATACAAATCCCCATCAAAGATAAATAATATATTTTCTACAAACAGTAATTGTGTCTCTTTTTGTATCGTTTAGTTTGTTCTTAAAGATCGCTTAATTTGTTCTTAAAGATCGTTTAGTTTGTTCTTAAATGTCGCTTAGTTTGTTGTTAAATATCGCTTTTGGTGAGAATTAGATGACCGAAAACCTCAGTCACTTTTGGCCGGATGGCCGAAATTCTAATTCAATTTCGGCCGAGACCGAAAAAACCCGGAAGTTAACTTTTCTCTTTCGGCCCAAACCGAAATTAAGCCGAAAGTTAATTTTCAGTTTCGGCAGAAACCGAAACTTGGCCGAAAGTGATAAAATTGCCACTTTCGGCGCCGAAACTGAAGCCGAAATTCGGCCGGTCTCTAATCTAGCAAAATCATATAGTTGTGTGCAAAGTTTTACAGCATCAACTTTTTTTGTGTGCAAAAGTTTACAGCCCACAAACACAAACACACACTTAGGAACGGTTGAGGCGACAACACTGGACACATTTGTGTCTATTGCCTCAAGCCTTCAAACCCCTATTGCATGATTTCCTCATCACCACCAGTAACAGAAACATTGCAAATCCCATCTACATGCATAGGAGCCAAAATGATCAATAAATTGATCGTGGGCCCTTAAGATATAGAAGAAGAGGAAGGTGAAAAACTGCTGCGCGGCGTCTGTGAGTTAGCTGCGCGCTTAAAGGGAACATTGATCTAGGCCAGTGTTTCCCAACCTGGGATGTTAGCTGGATGATATTGTAGGGGGTACAGGGAAAAGAATTTAAGGGAAGAACAGACTTTAGCTTTCAAGACATAAAATAAGTGATTATGTGGTTGTATTTTTTTTTAAATTTCTTCCGTGACATTTTCGTTTGTTACAAGTTACAAGTGGATTTTCAACGTTCTACAATTTTCTTTGCAATTCAATAAATAAATGATAATTCATTTCCATTTAAAATTAAAATGTATTATTACTCATCATTGGGTTGGGGGGGGGTGCGGGGGGGGCGAGATTTAGTAAATCAATTTTTAGGAGGCTCAAGAATAGTAAAAAATTTGTGTGATGGGCGAAGTGTTGAAATGATTGGGGAACACTTATCTAGATCTTTACGGTAATGGAATGGCAGTTTAGTGCCAAAATGTTCCGAGTAGAGAGATGATTGGTGAACACTAATCTAGATATTTACAGCAATGGAATGGTTGTTTAGTGCCATAATGTTCTGAGTAGAGAGATGATTGGGGAACACTTATCTAGATCTTTACGGCAATGGAATGGTCGTTTAGTGTCATAATGTTCTGAGTAGAGAGATAATTGGGGAACACTTATCTTTACGGCAATGGAATGGTCGTTTAGTGTCATAATGTTCTGAGTAGAGAGATGATTGGGGAACACTTATCTAGATCTTTACGGCAATGGAATGGTCGTTTAGTGTCATAATGTTCTGAGTAGAGAGATGATTGGGGAACACTTATCTAGATCTTTACGGCAATGGAATGGTCGTTTAGTGTCATAATGTTCTGAGTAGAGAGATGATTGGGGAACACTTATCTAGATCTTTACGGCAATGGAATGGTCGTTTAGTGCCATATTGTTCTGAGTAGAGAGATGATTGGGGAACACTTATCTAGATTTTTTTATGGTGACGGAACGGTGCCTTTCCCCGAAATGTAAGTTTTTTAAAAAAATAGAGATGATGAAAAAAATAACTAGATAAAATACATCTCATACACAAAGAGTGTGCACCACATCAAATATCCGAGGGTGTCAATAAGGTACATCACGTCGACGGTCCTGACTCTACATTTAAAGTAGGTCATCGCCCTAAATAAAACCTAGTGACACAGATTTCTGCTCAGGCCCGAGAAACGGAAGCTTGTGTTAGAAAATGCATTATTTGCACAATTTTTAAAAAAAGTTAATTGGAATAAACTGCTCTGCCAAGTGAAATTTGTCTCAACTCCTGGGTTAGGGGAGAAAATGTAAACAAAAATACAGCTCCACTATATTACACATGGATGCACACGTTCAATCTATAAGTGATGGTCACAACAATTGAATTAGTTTTTTTATAAACCGACTTTTCAAATCTAAAAAAATGCCCCGGACAGTTAGCCAACAATTTGTCTCTTAAATAATCCAGGTCACGTGGAACTCCTCCTGCCGGATTTCTAAATTTGTAATTGCGTTAAATACAATGTGACATTTTAAAGACAGATCAGTTAGGCTTCTCTGGAAAGTCAATGTATCTAGGGCAGTGGTTCACAAACTGGATGCGCGCGCGCGCGAGTGTGTGTGTGGGGGGGGGGGGGGGTGGGGGGGTGGGGGGGGGGGGGGGGGGGGGGGGGTACCACAGAGGCGTAGCTAGAGTGTTTGGCGCCCGGGGACAAGATTCATTTTAGAAAAAGCATCCCTTTTTTTTTTCAACTCTAGAACCCATTATTTTCATCAATAAAATAATATCAAAGCACATTTTGGCGCCCTTGAATAGTCTGGCGCCCAGGGACATCTGGCCCCCTCTGCCCATCCATAGCTACACCTCTGGGATGCCTCATAAGATATTGCGCAACAATTTCAAGTAATCGTACTTATATAATATCTCTAATAAATATGGTTTACAACTAAAGCTATTATATAAAAATCGGGTCGATTCAATGAATGTAACAAAAAATAATATTTTGTTTGTTTTTATTTGGTGCCCAGTAAATTAAATTCAAGTTTGAGAACCACTGGTTCGGTGAAAAGTGTTAAGAGATTGATAATAACTGCAAACTGACCAGTGTCCTTGGTCGGATACATGATGTCATGGAATGTCACGGGTCGCGCCCCGTTGCAGATTGTAGAATTGTGTGGCTTAGTGACGACACACATTCCTTTTCGTGATTGGGGGGGGGGGGCGTAATTATTTTGTCCTGCGAACAAAAGATTTAGGGTTAGGGTAAGGCATAGGGATCGATTTAGTGTTAGGGTTAGGCATAGGGATAGATTTAGGGGTAGGCATAGGGAGTAATTATTTTGTCCTGCGAACAAAAAGGGGGGGGGGGGCCTTTTCCCGAAAATAAGTTTGTTAACAGCGTCACTTAAAATTGAAGTTCTGACAGGTCTTGCCGTGGAATCGTGATACACATATCAGCATCGTACATTGGACGCCAAAACCGTAAGAGTAAACACGTCTGCAATATGACTCCTCAATAATAGGAAACAGGGATGCGTGCACGCGTGTGTTATGTCGTCAATGACAATGTTTATCAGCATGTCAGAAATGCATTTTATAAGACTTAACCTAATTTTTATTTATAGAAAAAATGAAAACAAAAATAATCATGTAAATTTTATCATTCCCTATGATTTTAATTGTCCACAATACTATTCACCTTTGCCTAAGACAGCATTTATGAGCATGATAATGATAGATCAAAATGCATGTTACAATTGAAATTAATTGATTAAACATAGAGTTCCCAAATTGTATTTTTGAAACAAATTAAAAGAAAAATAATAATTCCGTAGTTTTTTTTTTATTCCCCATAACTTTTGTACCTTTGCCTAAGCCTGATTGAACTTTCGTTTTTTTTGTGTGGAAATATTGGGCACGTAATTCATCATGCAGCTGTGAACAGTGTTCGCAGAGGATGAGTCATGTATCATAACAATGAAAGCAAGACGTCGAGCAATAGTGAATATCGCTTTGCCGGCCGACAGACAGGACAGAAAGACAGAGGGACAGTCTTACTTCTTGCAGACGACCGAAAGCCTCAATCACTTTTAGCCAGAAGGGTACTCAATCATGGAAAACAAAAGCATCAGTTAGGTCTGAGTGGAAGGAAGTGGTGAGGCAGGCCAAAGCCCCACAAGGGTTGTGGGGCCACAGAGATGGCTTGTTAACATAACAATCTTTAAATATACCAATAGACTGAAGACAAGCTAATCTATTTTTATATATGTATGCATGTATAAATATGTCAATGTATATACTAGCTGAATACCCTGCTTCGCAAAGGAGTTTCAGAGATAGAAAATTATAATAAAACGATTATGAAAAGTTTCCGTATATTTTTTTAACATAAAATCTTTCGGGTTTTAAATCAATAGTGCAGTTCATGAGTCAGATTATCTGTTCGAAGCCTCTTGCATCAATTTATAATCCATGTATCCACAAACACACCTAGACATTACATTTACTCAACCGGGCAATTTCACTTTCCTATAGAGAAAGATTCGCAGAGATTACCATGAGTATAAAATTTGCCATCATCTTCCTACCAATTCCAATCTATTATTTTAAGAAGAAGATTGAGAACTCCTCTGTCTTTTATATCGTTTCGAGATGAACCGTTATGTTGACTGGCAAGGATAGGGCGATTCTGAACTCATCAGCACACGTTCCCGGGAAAGACGGGTTGTGTCTGCCTCGAGTCATCGGCCAGAAGCATAATTATCTTACCTTAATGGACTTACTCCTCGGGATGTCCTCGGTGCTTCTATTCCCCCACTGTGGGCCATGGTGAGCTCATCCCAGTGAGCCTGCACTGCAGAAGTACCTGAGCTGTTTTGCACTGTTTAGAAATATTGAGAAACAAAAAATGGAGTCTCCGAGGGATTGAATTATGAGAAACAGTTTGAAGACAAAGTGAGCAGCTGTTTGAAGACAGAGTGAGCAGCTGTTTGAAGACAGGGTGAGCAGCTCTTTGAAGACAAAGTGAGCTGTTTGAAGACAAAGTGAGCAGCTGTTTGAAGACAGAGTGAGCAGCTGTTTGAAGACAGGGTGAGCAGCTCTTTGAAGACAAAGTGAGCTGTTTGAAGACAAAGTGAGCAGCTGTTTGAAGACAAAGTGAGCAGCTGTTTGAAGACAGAGTGAGCAGCTGTTTGAAGACAGGGTGAGCAGCTCTTTGAAGACAAAGTGAGCTGTTTGGAGACAGAGTGAGCAGCTGTTTGATTCACTTTATGACTCCTCCTCCGTACAAATTGTCATTCCGTGGGTCCCTGTTATTTTTGTTTCCTTTTTACAGCAAGCACGTGGAAAACAACAAATAATACGTCATCACAGCTACTGAAGACGACTTTGGAAATCAATACAGGGAGATATCGCCAAGCGATTTTTTTGTGTTTTTTGTTTATATTTAAAGAAATAATGATGCAGGATTCAAAACAATAATCAAACGTTATTTTAGAGACATACGTGTCCACATCAGATGCGTATATTTGAACCTTAGGTACTTGGTTAGAGAACTTGAATTTAAATGTTTTATGTTGGATGGTAATTGGCAATTTTGGGTCATTTAGAAGAATTTAAAATTTTTTTGAAAAACAAAAATTAAAAAAAAATAACTTGTAAGTGCTCCTCTAGAGCAGGGGTGGGCAAACTATTTGTGCGGTGGGCAAACTATTTGTGCGGTGGGCAAACTATTTGTGCGGTGGGCCACTTTGACGAATTTGAAGCTATTAGGGGGGGGGGCGCATGCATATTATGTCCAATTTTTACATGTTGATAAAAATTATTCTAAATTCGCATTTTAGCATTACATGACAAAAGGCAATGGTCTTTTATAAAATAGAAAATTAGAAACAAAATTATTTTATTTAAATAATGTTAAAACAATCATAACGGCACATGAAATTCTGTAAAATTGAACAAAATAACTTTAAAAGAAAGTAATTTTTTTTTTAAATTTCTAAATGCCTTCGCGGGCCGCATAATATCAGTTGCCGGGGCCGCTTTCGGACCGCGGGCCGTAGTGTACCCAACACTGCTCTATAGTATTAGAGGATTTCACAACATGTCAATTAAGAAACGGTGTACGCGAGCCGTCCAGCTAAAAGCCCTTAATTACCAACTGACCCCGCTCAAGCCCCCCAAAAAGGCACCCTAACTATAGGGCACGTTGGAGATCTCCTCCTGCTAGCACATCCCTGGCTGTACCGTCACTCGATTGACCAGTCTTTCAGGGGCAATCTCAACCTAAGGATATCCGGTCGGTCAGTGATAGTGCTCTCACAACATCGGCAGTTGCCTTTCCAAGGGTGAAGGGGGGAGGTAAGGATGGTTTATTTACGTCCTAACATTCCCCCTCTCCCCCCCCCCCCCCCCGGCCCATTCGTGGAAACCGTCGGACGCGCTCCGATATTTTTTTTTTTAAATAGTGGTTTCTACCTCGCGAACAGCTCACGTAGTAGCTGGGACGAAACGGTTACCTAGGAACATGCCGACTACATGACTGTGTACAATATAGAATCACCCAATATAGAATCACAGTTAGGTGCCACTACCCTACACGTGCCTCACATCCGCCAACGGCAACGTAATAATCGTCATCTCTACCCTGTTTATTACCTTTATTTCAAACGCAGTTATGTCCACAGCTGCTGCTAGTAGCATTGCAGTTAAAATATCGGCAGATGGCATGCATGTCCCTTTGTGAGCCCACGTGGAATCACGCAATGGTGGTTAGCGCTAGGGAGTCGGTGGCAGCGCCCTATAGGTTGGAGTTCCACTGCAGACATGTCAAGGAGACCTGCAAACCCACTCCCCCTCCCCCCCGGGGAAGAAAGGGGGGGGGGCGGAGAAATCACAATATAAAACTTCAACTTCATAGGGCTTGCTGTCTTCAGACATCCTGATCATCGAGTGAGTGGTGTTTGACGGTTATAAATACAGAATTTGGTCGCATGTCTATGTTTTATTAAATAAGTAAAAAGTTTGATGTTTCCGATATCTAGTGCTAGAATGATCAATATATTGATCGCGGGTCCTCAAAATATAGAAAAAGAGAAGAAAAAGATTGCATTTGTTGAGACATATACAAACTGTGACGAGCTTGCTGAGAACTTGATATTACCAGTACAATTGCTACGTCGTCTAGTGGAGTAATTCAAATATTAAAAAAACAACATTGGTTCATGGAACAAAACGTCTCTTTTTTAAATATATAACTCCATTGCTAAGTTTCTCCATTCCTGATATCCTCCAAGCCATAACACCCATTCAACAACGTCGTTTCCCCTTACCCAAATGCGTCACAAAATAGAAAGCATTTACAAAACAGCTACACAGATACTCTACGAACCAAACACGCATTCACAAAACACAAACGACTGCTTAGCAGGGTTCACTGACGCATCTATGCCAGGCCTGCACAACTGAAAATGTAAGGCGGGCCGTAATACTTTATGAAAAAATTGGGCCGGCCAAAATAAAATAGGGAAGGACTTATGCGGGCCAAATGAAAATAGGGAAGGACTTATGCGGGCCAAATGAAAATAGGGAAGGACTTATGCGGGCCAAATGAAAATAGGGAAGGACTTATGCGGGCCAAATGAAAATAGGGAAGGACTTATGCGGGCCAAATGAAAATAGGGAAGGACTTATGCGGGCCAAATGAAAATAGGACAGGAGAAAAGCTGCTAAGAAATAATAAAAATAAAGAATATTTCGTTACTTCGCAGGCCACAAAGTGGGTGCTGGCGGGGCACATGCAGCCCGCGGGCCTTATGTTGTGCAGGCCTGATCTAAGGCATTCTCTCCAAGACGGAACCCCAACGGGCTAAAGAAATGAGTTGCCTAGAAACCAACAGGACGTGGACTTTAATTTGAAGAGCTGGCCGAGGCAACTGCAGAAGTGAATTGTTGAGCGGAGGGCCCTTCCACCCAGTAGTGGCGGCCCACGTGATTAGCCTGTGGGTTTAGTTGTCTTTTAAATAACATTTTATTGCAATTCGCCGTTGCACGACTACAAAGGCACGATTAGTTTTTGGATCTCTTATTAAAAAAATTAAATTAATGAGGTAAAATGTTGAGTATAGGAACAACTCCATACCATGATAGCATTCACGTATTCGCATGAAGACCCGGTAACGGTGCACTGTAGGATTGTGCAGCGGATCTCGGGAAGTTAAAAAAAAAAATTAAAAAAGGTATTTCCATTTTTTTAAAAGGTTTTTTTTTAAAGAGGAAATGGGGTTGGGGGGGGGGGTAGGCTTTAAAGATAATGTCATAGAAACATAAGAAATATACGATAGCATCTGTGCTGACTAATCGTATTCAATTACAGGACTCCGTTTTTGGAGGCCTCAATCATGGTCAATAACATTTAGTGGAACATTTATTTTACAAAGATTTTTTTCAAGGGCTAAAAATAAATGAATCTCAGATGTTTTGTTGAGCTGGAGAATTACCGGAGAAAAGTTATTTCGTTTTCGTTTTAGAGTTTTTTGGGGTCTTCCAGCAAGCCTCTATTTTGAGAAAGTCATTACTCTGTCCCGTTGAAATGAAATAAATGAGAGTTGTTGGGGGGGGGGGGCCTCTTTATCTTATTAAGATGACCCAGATTCGAGGCAAGGCCAGTTGACTCGAGCATGATGAAGTCTGTCTGGAATTAAGCCAAAGAGAAATGACCTAAAATAATATTTATTTAAAAAAAAAAAAAAGAGACACGTTTAGCTTTATTGATGCGGTCAAGACCACCTGACATGAACTGACGTGACAACGACAGTATTAAGACATAAGCTCTCCTCGCCGGAGATGGTGTCACGTGTCACGACGACGTGACACCATCACATCAAAGACAAGATGGGGGGGGGGGCGGGCAGGCGGGGGAGGGGGAGGGAGAAAGATGGAAAGCGGGAACATACACACACACCAATAACTGTAATAGGATCCGTACGTTCGTGTCTTTTAGTGACGTAAGAGTGAGTCGGCTCCCAGCGGATTCGAGGATACGATTTTGAAGTAAAGTAATAACTTTGTTGAACGACGGAGCAACAGGGTAGGCCCTGGGGGGTGGGGGTGGGAGGGCTCACAAATCCTCTTGGGTTGAGCCGTAGCTGGTTCAGTTTAATACGTAACATGCAGTTCGTAATCCGTTGAAATAAACAGGAGCTTGGAGCGATGACGTGGTTGTTGTTATTAAATTCATGTTGGTATTTGTGGTTGTTGATGGGTTTTTTGGTGTTTTTTTTAGGGGGGGGGTATGTTTATGTGGGATTTATGGGAGGGGGACGATCTAAACAATATAAATGGCTTAGTCTTAGGTTAAGGTTTGGCTTAAATCAGGCTTAGGGCACAAAGAACTTGGTGTTTTAAAAACAAAATGCACCTGTATATATAATACAAGCGTTTTTTTGTTGGTTTTTTTTCAATAACGAAATCATCTGCATTCCCCGATTCAAATAATTTAAATAAGAGAAACGAGACCTTGAAATAATAAATATTTTGACTTCTTAAAATAGCCGTACGTTCCCCTTCCGAAAAACAAACTGTGTCCCGATGTGTCCCGTTGATTTTGTTAAAAATCCTGTAAGACCTTCAGTCACCGTGGCCATATCTTTTTTTTTAAAGGGAAAATTAATTTGAATGATATTAGCTGCCGTGTGACTAGTGAGACGTGCCCAAGAGCAGGGTCTGGAAACTTCTATTCGATGGTGTCTGGAGTGGAAATCCAAACCCACTTGGTCGAATTTTATGATTATTCAATATGCAAAAAAAAAAAGCTTTTCCCACCCCTGGCGTCACTGACCCTGGCGTCACTAACCCTGGCGTCACTAACCCTAATTCGATGGGGTCTGGAGTGGAAATCCAAACCCACTTGGTTGAATTTTATGATTATTCAATATGCAAAAAAAAAAAAGCTTTTCCCACCCCTGGCGTCACTGACCCTGGCGTCACTAACCCTGGCGTCACTAACCCTGGCGTCACTAACCCTGGCGTCCCTAACCCTGGCGTCACTAACCCCTGGCGTCACTAACCCTGGCTATGTCATTGTATTTTTTTTAAATATTTTTTTTTCTCGTTATTAAATATTTTTTGCCTAATATAGTCTAATTTTTTTTTTGAATCTCCATTTTTCCGCGTCGAATGAAAGACGAACAATTTTTAGCTACTATGAATAGATGTAAATTCTAATACTAAGAAATGATGATGAGCAATGGTAATTTACTCCTTAAAATCTTAGCTTACAATGAACTATCTGAAGACATATCTAAATAAGACTAAACTATTTATATGTCGACACCCTCCCTTCTCTACAGCACCATTTCCCACTACATAGCACTGATTCTCTCTCCACAGTTCTGGTTCTCACTCCACAGTTCTGGTTCTCTCTCCACAGCACTGGTGCTCTCTCCACAATTCTGGTTCCCTCTCCACAGCACTGGTTCTCTCTCCTCAGCAGTGATGCTCTCTCCAAAGCACTGGTTCACTCTTAACAGCTCTGGTTCTCTCTTAACAGCTCTGGTTCTCTCTCCGCAGCACTGGTATCCTCTCCGCAGCACTGGTTCCCTCTCCGCGGCACTCGTACCCTCTCCGAAGCACTGGTTCCCTCTCTGCGGCACTGGTTCCCTCTCCGCGGCAAGGGTTCCATCTAAACTTCTTTCAAAACCATTACTGGATAAACCAATGCCATTGAACGTGCTGCTAAGAAGATGTATGTGGTCTGTCGACGCAAGTGGCTCCAGATCATTAGCAACAATACCCACGTGTGGTTTTGCTCTCTGCTGACATAACTCAAGATTTCATATTAATATATATATATATATATATATATATATATATATATATATATATATATATATATATATATATATATATAT